>MJUU01073563.1:61418-90421 GCA_002080025.1 Modiolus philippinarum | reverse complement strand
GGGTATCATGTAATCCACCATTACTATTTTTACTTCTTCTGTTGCAACAATTACAAATTTTACCCAATGGTTTGTTTTCTGAAAAGTAGTCATTTATGCTTGTTTTTCACCACTCCTACGAAAGATTCAAGATTGTCAACTTATGATGATATTTGAAAAAAAAACATGGAGATCATTGATTTAGTTCTAAAACTTAACAAAAACAAAATATTAAATTTGATCATTTGTGTAATTCTCTTTGTGTCTTGTCTTGTCAGAAGTCTTTGTCTTGGTTTAAATCACTTTTCAAAGGGAGATAATCTCATAGATAAAAATCCTTAGTTACATGTTTTATTGGTCTGAGTAATATTTTTTTTAATGAAGAATATAAAATATGTGAATGAGATTCACAAGTCAGACACTACTAACATTAATGTTTCTATTTCTGGCAGTCACAAGTTTACGAGGATGGGGTAATACTCTGCTTTGCTTTGTACTTACACACTGATGATAATCAGATTTTGTTGTTGTTTATTTGTTGTGGTTTTTGTTTACAAAAATTTTGAATAAACCACTGAGAACTATTAAAAGATATAAATTTAATGAAGTAACACAGCTTCTGGTATTTTTAGTCCTGTCAAGAGAAATATTTTATTTGTATACAACTTGAAGTTTATTTTGAAGCATATTTGGAAAGATAAGAGATAAAAGTCAGTGGTTTATATCAAAAGTGGATCCTATGAATTTTATTTTTTGGGTTATTGAAAGTTTGCATGCCATTTTCCAATGTTTTTTTTATCCACCTCCAAACAAAACTCCCCTATAAAAGTATAATATGTTTTGTGTATAATTGTATCTGTAACAAAGCTCTTAGAACTTGACATCTGTGCTGTGGACTTTCTGGAACTTACTTTAAGATGTATGTACAAGGATTATGTTAAATATCATTTGATAAGAACAAGAGTTCATTTTCTTTTCAAATAATAAATAGAATACAAAAGTGCATTTATAAATCCTCATCTTTATACAAATTTTTATTCATGATGGCAGTGACTACTAGAATAAGAAGCCCAAAACGTCATTGTGTCATTGCCTTTTATATACCTTTGGACTCCCTACTGAATAAATGTATTTTATCATTTGTTTTGATATGAAAATTATTGAAGTAAAATTTTAAAAATTCAATAAAAGTTAATTTTCAATATAAAGTAGTATAAATATATTGCATAACAATATATTTCCTACCGATGTCCATAATTTGGTAAAAAACTAAAACATGATCTGTGCCTATATGCAAAAAATTATGTCAGCAGCTATTAGGAAAAAGGTTGTGAAAAGTTATTTGCCAGACTTAAAAGCAAAAATGTTAACCAGCTCTTTTTTGCACTTTTTAAGTCCTAATTATTTGCACTGTAGTAAGAAAATTTTTTTTTGACCTCAGTAGGATCTTTGTTGTCATATAAATAGTATATGTGTACTTCAACAATTAAACTTGAAATATATAGCTTAGTCCAATAAAGTGCTCCTTAATATGATCTTCAATTATAATTTTTACTAATTAAATTTTATCAAAATGTTTTTTGACAAAGGTTTACTGATTTAAGCCAATTAATACATGATTTCAGTGGTATAGGTAATAGTTTTGGGGATACTGTAATGCTAAATTAAGCTAATGATAGGGAGATGTGTGATGGTATGTTAGCTTTGCATGAGTTGCAAGTTATACTTGTGTGATAACTGCCACCTGGGATTGCTTTAGATATTTTTTGAGGGGATCTTTTGCATGATTTTGAATTTTCAGCCAATTGATTGTATTATATGTATGTATGAAGAGACAGTGTCTATATTTGTGTAATATACATGTAAATAAGATGAAAATTCTCTTTCTTATGTACTCATAACTGAATTGTCTTTCCTTATAAAGCTCTTATTGATACATACATATTTATCATTGTGAACCATGCAGTGAACAGATTTCATCTCAATATACATGTATGAAGGCTTCACTTTGAATTTGAAATACTGTAGAAGTTTTTATTCATGGACAGAAATTTTCGTGGTTTTCAAAAAAAATACTATTTCGTGGGCACTTAATTCGTGGTTTCCAATTCTATGCATTATAACTCTATGGAAAAAAGCACTCTGTAAGGAACTTAATTTTGTGGTTTTAGCGAACCACGAAAATCCACGAAAATTTGCACCCCAGAAACAAAAGCACTTTCACAGTATCTACAGAGGTACAAAAAAAAAACAATGAATAAAGTCAATGGTTATGTCACTGTTATTTCAGCATATAGGAATCACTTTCTGTCATCATCTTAAGATAACCTATTATATTTTTTTTCTCGAACTTCCAAATATTTGATTCAGAACCTGAGTATGTACAAGTGTATTTAGTAAGACAATGAATCTGCTGCATCATCTATTCCTGTTTGTTAGAAGTAGGAAGGATTATTTTTTTACCATTAGTGCCACACATATCTGTCTTTGAAGACTATCTCTAAGTACATGTATTTGAAATATTTGGCATCTGTGTAAACATTTCACTGTACTGTCATAATTATTTGACAAATATCAAATCTTGTATTTGGTTAACTTTACAGTGAAATTGGTCCTCTTTCCTGTAAATAATTTTTATTCCTTAATCACATTGTTACCTAAGGCTATAGATAATTTACATTCTTAATACTCCTTTTTAAAATATCAAAAATAAAGGTAAAACTATTGGTCAGATTTTTCCTGGTTTTGTTTTGAATAGCATAGAAATGTATTTCTTTTAAAATCTTGTACTTTTATTAAAAATATAGAATTTAACACTGGTAAAAGTAAAAGATGGGGAAATCTGAGACACCTGTGGTCCAAGGGTAAGATTTCAATCTTTTTCTGACAAGGCTTGCAGAGTCAGAAAATCATTGAATTATTATCCAGTTGTGCCTGAATTTTCTTAATCTTGCATTTTCAACAATTTTTGATAATTTTTCACATATTTAGAACTTCTTCACTACCAGGCTGATATTTGACTTTTAGCAAGGTTAATGTTGACATAATAAGTTGTATGATAATTTTCTGGTTTGGACTTCTTGAACCCCTATAAATAGAACCACTTCTCTTTTCAGTGGAAAATTAACTCTGTACTTTTGTGGAAATAGACCATATCCGAGTTCTGGTATTTAGATTCACCAGCTGTTGTTTGTCCGCCCTATGTCATAAACATGTCCGCCCCATGTGACCAAGAATGTACGTCAACAGCAAAGCTTCATGACGTTTTATGCTTTATGACATAATTTTTGCTATACTGTGACGTTGTCAGGTAGATCCTGATACTAGAGCTCGGATATAGTCTATTGATACCACCTTGAAATATAATTTAAATGCTAATAAAACAGATTCTAATAGTGCAAACCTTAAGCATGGCAAGCAATTCATTTTGTGTTTTATGTTATACATGTATTTTTATTTATTATTTTTTTACAGAAACCAATAACGCAAGCCAAAGGAGGGTGTACGAGGGAGGGTTACCTGTATCTAATGGAAAAAAGTAAGTTTATCTGTATTATTCGGTATGCTAATAAAAAAAACTATGACCTTGAGATTGAGAACAGCAGTCAAAGAATTGTTTCTTTCTAAGATTTTTGTGCAGCTTGTTCATATTTTATAAAATTCATTTATTTTCAGGTTTTATATTTCAATTTTACTTGATTGTACAAGTTCAAGCAAAATGTTAGTGGTTCTTGTGATCATTGGAGGTAGATATTGTCAAAACAATTCATGTAAAGGTATTGGAAACATTTGAGTCTGCAAAAAAAATTCATATTTGCCCACAACAAAATATCTATTAAGATGATAATATTGTAAATATATTATGTCCAATACATTTTGTGGAGACTTGACCTCATGTTAAGCTTTTCCATTGGCCAAGGTTAAGATTTAAACCAACAATACTTATGTGAATATCTGTTAGATGGATGCAGAAATCCAGTTCTATGAATGAAAATTCTTTTGTATGTTTATAGAAATGAATTATTTTATATCTGATGGGAAACTCCGCCCCATTGAACTCTATGATAGGCTTTAATTTGCCTAATAATAGAACATACGATTACCTCACAGGTGTGTGTACACAGCAGAATCTATCGATTTGTTTGTGTGTACATTAATTCATTCTTATTTACGTTTTGTTTTGAAACTGCTCCACCTGTAATACACAGTCACAACGAGACTCCTGTTGTAGTTTGTATTCAAATGTTATAGGATAGAACAAAAATGCAAAGAGTTTGATACTTTTTCCTTTGTCAAGTCTCGACAAAAATTATTATCAAGCAAATTTAGCCAGTTATAGCGATTTTAAAGGCTAAAAATTCTTTAAAAGGATCCCGCTAAGCGGTTGCCTTTTAAAAAGTTTTTGCTCCTTTAAAATCGCAATAACTGGCTAAATACGCTTGATGATATATAATGTATCCATATACGTTTTTAAAGTTTTTTCTTCCCAAAACCAGAAACAGTCACTCCTAAGATCACTTTGATTTGCTTTAAATTGGAAAACTTATTACATCAAGGACTGAAACTTATTTGTAGTGTTTATAACTGGAAGTTATTGTTGATTAAACATGACTGATCATTAGTCATCAACGAACTCAAGATATTTATATTTTCATTTGAACAATTTTGATTTGTTTAGAACAATACAGAGCATCTAAATGGATGCCAAAACAGGCCAAAGATTTGACAGGTATTGTTAGTAGAGGGTGGTGTTGGTAATCGGTGTTGTCTGTACAATTGTCACGTCAAATTTGTCTATCATATTATTTGGGAAGAAATAGAAAAAAATCTTTATATGTTTGACGTTCAAAACTCTGATATTTACTTTAAAAAGTCTAGACATTAGAAGTAAGTGCAAATACATGTACATGTACTTACATTTCCGAAAAAAACTTTCTTTAGAAAAACTTGATTAAGCTTTAAGCTTCAGTTAATCGTTTCAATCTTAAAAACTATTCATGTCTTAGATGTTTATCTTTTATATACATGGAAACACACAGAAACTAGTGGGTTTATCAATTAAGAGAAACTAAATTGATTAAAACAAGGTGAATATTATAAGTAATTTTTAAGTGGTTTAAAATTTGACAGTAGATGTTAACCTAGCACCACCCTCTAGTTGTAACAGCACTAACATGGCCTCTTTATGCATTGTGTCCAAATACAGTGTCATAAAAAGTATACAATGTAATAAATGTAGTAAATATATTCTTCTTCAAACATAATTGTTGATGTGAGTTGCAAATTTTTATGTATCTACTCATTTTCTAAAATCAAATGAAATATCAAATACAATACAATAAGTCAGTGTCATTATATGTATAGAATGAAAAATAATCTGTTTCCTTTATTTATATACATATATATGTACCTGTCTGTTTTGTATAACGTTTCTACCATCAGAAGGTAAAGTTGAGGTGTATATTGTTTTACCTGTACATCTATTTGTCTACACAGGGGGATACATTGTATGTTGATGCTATTATTCTAACAGTTTTATGTTAAGAAGATTTTAATATTGCAGACCTTGGGGTCACACATTATTTCTTTGCATACATGAAAAATTCATAACGAACCACATGATTATACCCCCCGCTTGAAAAGTGGGGGTATGTAGTGATGGGAGTGTCCGTCCGTCTTTCCGTCCGTTACACATGGGGGTGGGTACCCATGTCTTATTCGCTACTCCTCCTGAATCACTGAATAGATTTTCATGAAACTTTAACACAGTCTTTGTGACATAATGTAGATGTGCACCATCTATTTCAGAATTTGATTTGATTGATTTTTGGGGTTTCAAATAGCCAAACATGTACTTTGCCATTACATTACATGTACACATGGGGGTACTGATCTCTTATCCACTACTCCTCCTGAACCACTGAATAGATTTTCAAGAAACTATAACACAGCCTTTGTGACATAATGTAGATGTGCACCTCCCATCTCAGAATTTTATTTTATTGATTTTTGGGGTTTCTTATAGCCAAACATGGACTTTACCATTACATTGCATGTACACATGGGGTACCAAACTTATCCGCTACTCCTCCTGAACCACTGTATAGATTTTCATAAAACTTTAACACAGTGTTTGTGACATAATGTAGATGTGCACCTACTATTTCAGAATTTGATTTGATTGATTTTTTGGGTTTCCAATAGCCAAACATGGACTTTGCCATTAAATACATGTACACATGGGGTACCCATCTCTTATCCGCTACTACTCATGAACCACTGGATAGATTTTCATCAAACTTTAAAACAGTCTTTGTGACACTATGTAGATGTACACCTCCAATTTCAGAATATGATTTGATTGATTTTTGGGGTTTCCCATTGCCAAACATGCACTTTGCCATTACATTACATGTACACATGGGGGTACCCATCTCATATCCGCTACTCCTCCTGAACCACTGAATAGATTTTAATGAAACTTTAACACAGTCTTTGTTACATAATGTAGACGTGCACCTCCTATGTCAGATTTTGATTTGATTGATTTTTAGTTCGCCTCAACGAAGTTGAGGAGGACTATTGGAGTACCCCCGGCGTCCGCGTCTACGTCTACGTCCGCGTCCGCATTTAGGTATATATCTTGGTGACTATGTAGGGTAGGATCATCAAACTTTGTATACAGATGCATCTTGGGCTATCTCACAGCCTCCAAGAAAATTGGGTCTCTTTGACCTATATTTTCCGCTTGAATGACTTACATTCAAGATTTCGTCTGAGTTCAGATCTCAGTCACTATACATGGTAGGATCATCTAACCTAGTATATGCATGCATCTCTGATGTAAGGTCAGCATCAAGGCAAAATTAGGTCACTTTGACATATATTTAATGCTTGATTGATTAACATTCAAGTTTTTGGATGAGTTCAGATCTCAGTCATTATACATGGTAGGATCTTGTAACCTTGCATATGCATGCAACTCTGATGGTAGGTCAGCATCCAGGCAAAATTAGGTCACTTTGACCTATATTTTATGCTTGATTGATTTACATTCAAGTTTTTGGATGAGTTCAGATCTCAGTCACTATACATGGTAGGATCATTGTAACCTTACATATGCATACATCTCGGATGGTAGATCAGCATATGCATCCAGGCAAAATTGGGTTACCCTGACAATGTTCCATAACGAGGCGAACTCTGTAATCGTTGATTACCTATGTTTGGGGTTTCCCATAGCAAAACATGAATTCTGCAATACATCACAAGGGGGTAACTATCTCTTATCTGCTACTCCATTGAACCACTGAATAGATTTTCATGAAACTTTAACACAGTCTTTGTAACAGAATATGGATGTGCACCTCCTATTTCAGAATTTGATTTGATTAAGTTTTGGGGTTTCCCATAACAAAACATGGACTTTGACAGTACATTACAAGTGGGTACCCATCTCTTATCCACTACTCCTCTTGAACCACTGAATAGTTTTTCATGAAACTTTGACATGGTCTTTGTGACATAATGTAGATTTGCATCTTCTAAATTAGAATTTGATTTGATTGATTATCAAATGGTGGAGCAGGGGGTATATATCTGTGAGCTTTGCTCACAGTTTTTCTAGTTTTTTCAAAAAATTATTTTAAAGCCATTTCTTATCTGATTTCATTCGAATTGACACCATTAGATGGAAAATTGAAAAAATTCCCATATATATGAACTAGTAAATATAAGATTATCTCAAGAAGCCAAATAATGCAAAAAAAAAGAAACACATGTAGAAAACTACTATTAACAGACCTGATTTTCTTCCGCTTTAAAGCGGAATTCCGCCCTTTTAATTCGGTTTTTACTGTTATGTTATTTTTTTACTGTATATTTACTTTCGATTTTGTCAACTTCCGCTCTTTTGTTTACCACTGAAAATCAGATCTGTATTAAGTACACTTAACGACAGCCTTAACATAGGGTATAGTCCCAGGGATGTAATACACTCTAAATGTTTATATTCTGCTTTTGCTTAAAGGCGGGTATTCAATATGGACCATTTTGGTTGCCACTAGAATTTAATCATCGATCTCGCTATTAAATAATTGCTTCCAGCTTAAGTTGTTGATTTTAAATACAGAAGAATGTATTTACAATATTTATATTACACAATATGCTTTTAATTTGTTCCAAATTTTCGTCCTTAGTTTTGTGAATGTGATCTTTGTTTATTTTTCATCAGAAACATTTTATTATTGGTTAATGCCAAATGTACGAGGTATGAATTCATTTTACTGACTAACTCATCTCCATAAAGTTTCATACAAAAATAAAACAGCATGTATGAAATGCTTCAAACTCTCTAAGTCTGTAAATATGTGACCTTCCTTATGGGCTTGTAAAATGCTTGGTACATTTTCAGTTTTAAAAGATTAAGGATTGAAACCATTTAAATGTTACATTTCTGAAATCTGAACTCAGTAAATGTTAAACTCACGAATAACTGCATGACTGAAAATGTCAAAATTGTTTTTTTAAATGTCTGATTTCTCATTGTTTCACCAACTGTGGTTTAAAATGCATGGAACTTTGTCTCAGTGCATCTTATTCCATTCACTCACAAATGTTGCAGAATGTTTGTATAAACCGGGTAAAAACATACACATATTTACTGTAAAAATAAGTCAAACACAAACACACATTTGTATAAACTCACATATACAAGTCATGTATATTTGTATGAAAATATGTAGTGAAAGTAGTATTTACAATTTTGTTAATTATAAAAAAATTGAATGAACATTATAAACAGACAGGAATAAATATAAAAAGAAACAAAAAGCATCTTCAAAAAACGAAATTTAATTTTGTTACTTTTTAAAACATCTGTACTTTAAGAGTGTCAGAAGTCTTTCACTAATAATTGCCATGTTATTTGTTTTGATACATCTGTTAGCATTCATGTGCTATCAACATTAAAATTTCTATAAAACACAAAAATTGAGATCCTAGTACATGCTAGAATTGTGCAGTGGTATAGAAAACTCTTACTAAGACAAGATTACTAGTTATCGTGGAAAGGTTCCTGAGGAATTCTCATTGTACTGCTTCTTCTTTCATACTGGATATTGTCATAATACTAAAGCAATGGACTGCTTTAGAAATTCAAATTCCATCCTCATAAAAACATTTTTCAAGATCAGCGCCCTCGTAAAATACATTTTGACCAATCAAGTGCATTCAGAAAAGTGAAAATCCCAGAATGCTGTTGCATTTTTGTGTGGTCCCTTATACTTAAGTGAATTAAATCCATTAATAATTAATCCATCTAGTACTTATGTTCTTATTAGGAATAAAGTAATACATGTTATGTAAGCTTTATTATATCTTCTAAAAATATGTTGATATTCTGAATGATGTTGACAGCTTTAGTGCTCTTCCACTTACATCCTTTAGCTTCAGCTTTATGGACAGCAAAGTAAAGAATATGACAAAAAATACCATGTTTCATTGAATCAACACTTATACCTTCAATTTGTTTCAGTTAACATACATGAGGTCTAAATTTGTAATATATGTAACTTTTTAAAAAGAAAAATATATCCATTTCACAATTGTACCTTGTAAAGTATTCCATAATGGTAGAGTACATATTTGTTAGCCATAAGCTATAATTTACAATATGTTCTATTAGAGGCACTTGGTACAACTTGGAGTAAACACTACTGCTGGTATAAAAAGGAAAACAAAGAGCTACACATACTGCCGTACAACCAGGTCACAGGAAAGCTGGTAAATATATTGTCTAGAGGTCTGTCATGGGGTTTGGTTTACATTGTTCCACTGTCCATTTGTTACTGTTTAATTATCTGTATTACTAAGGTTATATTGTTGTCACAGTGTATATTTGTCCAGCCTTAATGTGAGAGGTACGTAAATAAGCGCCTCTATCCCTGAACATTATAAATTTGCTTTAGAATGAACGTAAAATAATTTGTATTTTGGCTTTAAATTATCACAATTTCAAACTGTATCTACAATTTTTCTGAAAAAAATGATATTATGTTGCTATCTGTTTTATTGATGTAATTTTTTTCATATGGTCACCAAGTTCTTTTTCGTGGTATAGATCTCTGAAAAGAGGTTCATAATTCAAATCATGCCTAATATCATAACTTTTATCGACAACTTCACTTTTTTGACTGCCACTTTTATCAAAAGAAATCCATTTTTAGCTCACCTGACCCAAAGGGTCAGGGTGAGCTATTGCCATCACTTTGCGTCCGTCGTCCGTCATCTGTCGTCTATCCGATAACTTTTCAAATTTTCATCTTCTCCTCTGAAACCACTGAGGCAAATTCAACCAAACTTTACAGGAATGATGTATGGAAGGTTTTTTACAAAGATTGCTCATTTTGTTCCGATCTGATAAAAAACATGGCCGCCAGCGCGGAACTTAGATTTAACATTGGACCCTATGGGAAAAATCACATTTTCATCTTTTCCTCTGAAACCACTGAAGCAAATTCAACCAAACTTTACAGGAATGATGTACTAAAGGTTCTCAACAATGATTGCTCATTTCGTTTGGATCCGATAAAAAACATGGTGGCCAGCACCGAACATAGTTTAATATTGGACCCTATGGGAAAACTTCATTTTCATGATCTACTTTGAAACCATTAAAGCAAATTTTACTTAACTTTATTGGAGTATTGGAATTATATTAACAAAGAATAGTTATTTCAATTGAATCTAACAAAAACATGGATGTGAGTAGAGAACATAGCTTAACATTAGACCCTATAGGAAAAACATATTTTATCTTCAGCATAGGCATGGCTTTAAAGCATCTTTGTCAGGTGAGGGATACAGGCTCAGTATCTGAACCTCTAGTTGGTGTACCTATTCTATGTTCAACTATTTATACCGGCGAAATGAATTCGGTGAGTCTATACAAAATTTACACCATTAAAACGGGAATTTCAATGTTTAAAACATCTCATTTTTGCAGAAAAATTGAAGGATACATTTTCATAGCCATACACCCTGAGGGAACCCCGTGATATAGAAATAGGACCAAGTACAGTGGACTTCTGAAAACCGGCCCCTCTAAAAACCGGATCCCTCTATAAACCGAACGATATGTTTCGGTCCGGAATTTTTACCTATATAAATATGTTAAAATTTTCTTCTGAAAACAGCCCCTTCAAATTCCGAATTCCAACCTTATAGATCGGTCCCAAAATATATATTTTCTTCTAAACTTCCAACTCTGAAAACCGGACAATTTTTTTCGTGGACAATAAAATCGACCAAATTTGTTCAACATGTCACATATCTCTTGCCATCTTCATTGATAAATAACTGTATTTGAACAGATTACCGACAATATTGATGGAAATTTACAAGAATGCAGGAAAATATACTGAAATAGTTAACTTACATCCTAAACTGACCTTATCGATCATATGTGACACTTCCGGTATTAGTGTTCTTATTGAAAAGACTGGATTTCGAAACCTCCGAAAACCCGAACCCCTTAAAACCGACCATTTTCTTTGGTCCCGACAGAGGCCGGTTTTCGGAGGTTCCACTGTATCTACGGCTTGAAGGGTATGACCCCTCCTAAACGGGGCAGACCCAGAGGGAACCCCAGGATATAGAAATAGGACCCATTCCGTGGTTGTGCGGGATTAATAAATACACAATTCATCTTTCGGATGGGATGTAAACTCATGTTCACATGTTGGAAGAAATGCCACGCTTCCTGCACGTTAAAGAACCCTTGTAGCAAGCTCTTTTTGAGTGGTCCGTAGGTGATCGGCTACATGGCTAAATTCCCCGCCCCTTTCAATTACACCCTACTTTTCCAGTGGCAGTCAGAATTTCCTGTCCCATGACCCTTTCCATACCTCAAAGTGATTATTTATTAACAAACTTGTTCTCGTCTTGATATAGCTGAAATATTGCTCAGTAGACATTAAACAATATTCAATCAATCAAACAATCATAGCCATACAATTTAAAGACGATTATTAAATTATTTTTCTGTACATTTTATATAGATTATATAAAAATACCACATAACTGGTATATTTTTCAATCGGTCATATTTCAAACATTAAAATAGCCAAAACCGATTGTATTTTACTTTGAATTTGACTTAATTTGGTGCAATTTTATCGAAATCCGGATTTACGTACCTATCATCTTAAGTTTGTATTCCTGGTCTGCATTTTGGGTAAAAATTGTTGAATTGTATATCACCCTTCTACCACATTTTGGTCCTGACCAGAATTTTTTTTTTTGAAATTTAAAAATATGCAAAGTTAAGAACTTTTAAGAAAATTTTGACTCCCCAATGCAAAGCCATGTTCTGGTGTAAGCACTGTTTGTCACTTTTGGTTTAAACAGTGACTTATAGATACAATTTTCTGCTATTTGATATTTTTGTCTCTCAGATTAGAATGATTATAATAGTCCATCTCAATGTAATGCAAATTTAGAGGAGAAAAGTTTGTTATCAAGTGCTCAGATTGTTGATTATGAATTATCTCTCTCTAATTTCTGTTCTGTTTTCATGTTTCATAAGTGGTTTGACAAATATGTTTCTCCTCTCTATATAGATATTGTTCTCATTCATTGATCGACTGAAATTCAATTATGGCGTCAAATATGTTTACTATTTTCCAACTTTATCATTGTGATGCCATAAAAAAGGCAACCATGCCTGTAGAGGTCATGCTCAAAGAAATCATTTATTTTGGATCAGCAGAAAAGGATGGGTCATGTTTTTGTCTAAAATCTCCTTCAAATCATTAGAGAAACAGACTCCACAACCATATTTACTGAGAAATGACATTTCTACACTCACAGTAGTTAAATTTTCAAATATTTAAAGCGCTGGGCAAGCCTAATTTTTAGTTCGCCTCAACGAAGTTGAGGGGGACTATTGGAGTACCCCCGGCGTCTGTGTCCACGTCCGCATCCACATTTGGGTATATATCTTAGTAACTATGCAGTGTAGGTTCATCAAACTTTGCATGCAGGTGCATCTTGGGCTAACTCACAGCCTCCAAGAAAGGTAGGTCTCTCTGACCTATATTTTCCGCTTGAGTGGCCTTCATATCTCAGCTACTATACATAGTACGATAATCTAACTGTGCATATGCATGCATCTCTGATGGTAGGTCAGCATCCAGGCAAAATAAGTTCACTTTGACCTATTTTTTCCGCTTGAGTGACTTACATTCAAGTTTACGTCAGAGTTCAGATCTCAGTCACTGTACATAGTAGGATTATCTATCCTTGCATGCATTTTTGGGGGTAGGTCAGCATCCAGGCAAAATTAGGTCACTTTGACCTATATTTTCCACTTGAGTGACTTACATTCAAGTTTACATCTGAGCTCAGATCTCAGTCACTGTACATGGTAGGATCATCTAACCTTGCATGTGCATGCATCTTTGGGGATAGGTCAGCATCCAGGCAAAATTAGGTCACTTTGACCTATATTTTCCACTTGAGTGACTTACATTCAAGTTTACGTCCGAGTTCAGATCTCAGTCACTGTACATGGTGGGTTCTAGCCTTGCATGTGCATGCATCCTTGGGGGTAGGTCAGCATCCAGGCAAAATTAGGTCACTTTGACCTATATTTTTCTGCATGATGGACTTACATTCTAGTTTACGTCCCAGTTCAAATCTAAATAACTGTACATGGTAGGATCATCTAATCTTGCATGTGCATGCATCTTTGACTAGGTCAGCATCCAGGAAAAATAATGTCACATTTACCTATATTTTCTGCATAAGTGACTTACATTCAAGTTTATGTCCGAGTTCAGATCTCAGTAACTGTACATGGTAGGATCATCTAACCTTGCATGTGCATGCATCTTCGGTGATAGGTCAGCATCCAGGCAAAATTAGGTCACTTTGACCTATATTTTCTGCATGATCGACTTTCATTCCAGTTTACGTCCAAGTTCAGATCTAAGTAACTGTACATGGTACAATCATCTAACCTTGCATGTGCATGCATCTTTAAGTAGGTCAGCATCCAGGCAAAATTAGGTCACTTTGACCTATATTTTCTGCATGAGTGACTTGCATTCAAGTTTATGTTGATATCTCATTAACTGTACATGATAGGATCATCTAACCTTGCATGTGCATGCATCCTTGATGGTAGGTCAGCATCCAGGCAAAATTAGGTCACTTTGACCTACATTTTCTTCATGATTGACTTACATTCAAGTTTATGTCCGAATTCAGTTACTGTACATGGTAAGATCATCTGGCCTTTGTATACATGCATTAGGGATGGTGAATCAGCACCTTTGCCAAATTGGGTTTCTGTGTCCATTTTCCATAACGAGGCGAACTTTGTAATCATTGATTACCTATGTTGTAAATTTGAATATTTTGCTATCTCTAGTGTAGAAATGTCCTTTCTCACTCGATGCAGTAGTGGATTCTATATTTTTAAGGATTGATATGTAAGAAATGTTTTACTTGTTTGGCTTTGTGATGGAATTCAAAATAACTAGAATGAGATATTGTATTTCAATGAATTTTACTTCAACAGAGCCAGTCAACGACAGAAAAATTAACAATGACATCATGTGTCAGACGAGCATCTCAGTCCATCGATAAAAGGTTCTGTTTTGATGTACAGGTAGCAGACAGGTAAGTTATTTGATGTAAATTTTTTGGTAAAAACTAAAGGGCACTATGTTAATACACATGTAGTTTTGGATTTATATGTCAGTGTGCCTGTCATTATATTTCTCAGCTTCCATTTGGGATTTTTTTCAGCATAACAGATGTTGATTTGGTATCATGAATTTAGGGATACATTTTAATGTTTTTCATTGGCTTTCGGCTGAGTTGTAATGTTTGAAAACATACTTTAAAAAAAAAGAGATTTCCTGATATTGTGACTGGTAGGTGGTGACATGTTGCTTTAGGCAATACTAACCATTCTTGTTAGACCACTAAATTGATACCAATAAAAGTTAATGAATACACAGTATTAATTGTGTAATATCTATTTAAACAAAGGTAATAGTTTGAATGGTTTCATAATTACTGCAAGTAAATCCAGTGGTATGGCCAAGCCTTTATGGGTTACAAGGTATAATTGCTCTAAAGGAGAGATCCATACCATTGAGAAACGTAAAACTGTTTTCCCTGCCAAAGTTGACATCATCCTTCTTTTACAGCCATGATTGAAAATATCCAATGACTTGCCCCTTACCTCTGTATAATAACAATTGTTTACAGATTTCCCTTGTCTAAAATACAGCTAAAATATGTTGTTGAAATACAATTTATCAATCATCAATCCTTATAGACATCTATTCGTCTTAAAACTTTGTGTATTGAAGAGTTACTACATAAACACAGATCAGTAAATACAATGTTGATTGTATTTCATGTTGTTTGTATTTCAGGGCTGATACATTAACCTTTCAAGCAATGTCAGAATCAGATAGAAGGTTATGGATGGATGCCATGGATGGCAGGGAACCAGTAAGTATCGGTTACCATGGAAACACAATATATTTCTTTCAATTTGGCTTAGCTTTGTTTAGCACACATATAATTTCATCAAGTGCAAAAGCTTGTTATGGCAAAGATTTTTTTAATACAAAACAAGTCAATCCCCAAAAGATCCATGTGTAGGTCAATTTTTAAATATTAGATCAAATTTTTTTGTGCCAACCATTTTTACTCGCACGTACATCTCTGATAGACCTTCTTCTGATTCTTTTAGGTACTAATTCACCTGTATCAATTAAATTAAAATTTTGTAAGCATTGTAACCTGAAAATATATGGTTTTTGATACCCTGCTCTGAAGGAGGAAGTGTATACTGTTTTACCTCGGTCTGTCTATCTCACATTAATTTCGTCGCATTTTTCTCTGCACCTGCATATCAAAGTAACTTGATATTTGGTATTGTGCTTTAGTATGGGGTCCTATACTGCACCTCCCCTTTTTGGTCATATCAAATCACCACTTCCTGTTTACCTGGTGTGTCTCTTACTTTTCAATTTCAAAATTGAACAACTGCACATGACAGCCACTTGATATTTGATACGATACTTTGATATGAAGTCCTATACAGTGTCTCCCCTTTTCAGCAATATCGAAGTACCACTTCCTGTTTACCAATTTTGTGCCTTTTTAGCTCACATGGCTATGCCAGGGTGAGCTTTTGCCATCACTTGGCGTCTGTCGTCCGTCCGTCCAGCGTAAACTTTTCATTCAAAGATCTTCTCCTCCGAAACCACAGGGCCAATTGGAATCATATTTGGTCACAATAGTCCCTGGGTGGTCCCCTTTAAAATTGTATCCAGCAGGTCCATACCTCATCCAAGATGGCTGCCAGCGGGGAACATAGTTTTAACATTTGACCCTAAGGAAAATACATTCAAAGATCTTCTCAGAAACTACTAGTCCAATTTACACCAAACTTAGCCATGATAATGGTTCTTAGGTGGTCCCATTCAAAAAAGGTATCTGACAGGTCCGTACCTCATCCACCAGCAGGGGATATAGATTGAACATTGGACCCTTTGAATTTTAACGGGAACCTCTGTCCAAATTTTTATTTGAATTGTGGTCTGATATGGGTTGTAAGGGATGGAACTCTCAGTTGCAATGGAAACCAGACCAGAAAACTGAAATTTTAGAAAAAAAAAGTAGTCTGCTAGACATTTTATTTGTGATTTCAGCACTATGTATAAACTAGATAACATGGGGAACCCCTGCCAAAATTTGTTTTGTAAAAGGGCGACTGAATGTTTTATTTTCAGCAAAACGTATTGCCTTTTATCAGGGGAACCCCTGCCCAAATTTTTTTTGAATGGTGATCTGTTATGGGTTGTAATGGATGGTGGAGCTTTCGGTTGCCATGGAAACTAAACAAGAAAACTGAAATTTTAGAAAAAAAGGTATTCTGCTAAATTTTATGTTTTGTTTTCAGAAATATGTAAACACTAGTTAATAAGGAGGACCCCTGCCCAAATTTTTTTTTAAAGGGGCTTGTAATGTTTTGCTTTTGGCAATAATTATTACCTTAATTATAAGGGAAACCCCTGCTTAAATTATTTTTGAAAGGTGGACTGAAATGGGTTGAAATAGATAACACATCCAAATATAGTAGAAATTTGATGGCTCGAACACCCAAGGGACAAATGAAAAACAGTCCGAGACAAAGAAGTGTTCCAGATATCGAGGTTGAACTATGTTTAAACTTGAACAAAGGGCCACAAAAATGGTTTGAGGCATCCATGGAGTTTGAGTTATTGCAGTTTGAGCCATCGAAGTTCTACTGTACATTTAAAGATCCTTTCTGAAACAGATTGTCCAATTACAAAACAATGGTACATTGATGGTATCTTCCAATAAAGGTATCCGGGATGACCACACCTCATCCAATATGGCTGCCAGCATTAAGATAGTTTATATTGGATGCCATTAAAAGAATTAGGTCTCTGAAACCACTAATCCCATTAGAAATAAACTTGATCACAAGTCCTCTGGTGGCCCCTTCAAACTTGCATTTGGCATGTCTTCATCTAATCCAAGGTGTCCTTCAGCAGGGAACAGTTTAACATTGGACCCTATTGGAAATTACTTGTGTTTCAGCCATGGTCCAGGTAAGCTATACAGGTTCTTGAGAGCCACTTGTTACTTTTTATTTACCAAATTGGACTTTTTTCACAATTTTTGTCAGCAACCGCACATGAAAGCCACTTGATATTTGGCCCTATTGATATACTACTTCCTGTTTACTGACTTGTTGGGTTTATGTCTTTCTGTCCATCTTTCACACATTACTTTGATCTCATTTTTCTCTGCAACTGTGTTGTCGCTTGTATTGTGTCCACACATGTACTGTGTCCATAACTGTATTGTGCCCAAACACACTTTAATTTGCACTTACCATATTCATTCAGAGTTCAATGATTGGGTTATAACTGGCTGCCATTCAGCGACAGCTTTTGTTCTGACATGAATATTATGGTTTGTGTACATTTATTCTAGTTCAGAAATTAATACATTTTGTTTTATATAAAAGTTATTATAAAATGTCTATGAATATATCTCCCTTTAGACAAAAGTAACAATTTGAAGGTACCTTTTTGATTCACAAAAATTTTTTCCATGTCATGATGTAAACTGTTTTTTATAAATTATGAAAATACTTATATAATTGAAGTTGTAAAGATGATAAAATGTGACCATTACTTAATTTGTTACAGATTGTTATACCGGTAATTATAATCCTCGTCCCTTAACTCTTATGTCTGAATCTAACGTCTGTCTTGTGTAGACAATATATAATAGTAAATATTTGAGGTGTAGTACAGCCAGTCTTGACTGTAAATTTCCACTGTCTAGTTGGAATGGCATTGTCATGTTTATTTAATTGTTTTCAGTTTATTTTGCATGTGTTTCTAACAACATGCTTAATTGGTTTGTCATAAGACATACTGGTATACTGGTATCATGCCATTACTATTCAACAAAATCCTTCTATTTGAAATGACCATAATCAATTCGAAAAGGGGCTCAATTAGTCTTCTGTTTTCTTGAAAAAGTGAATCTTGTATGCACCAATAGAAAGCATTGATAAAAAAATAGATTTAGACTTAGGTTATATTTATTATTTTTTTTGTGCAACATTAGGAATCCCGTGGAACAGAGTACGGTTAATGACAGTTTTCATATTTTAACATATTTTGGTTTAGAAGTAGACAGCTTATGCCTGTAATTTATGTAACATGTAATTTATTTGGATATCTAAAAAATAATCCTGACATTAGTTGTGAATTTTATGTTATGAAATTTACACCACATGGGCACTTGTATTATTTTGGTTTCAAAAATAAAAAATTCAAATATATTAACATTAGAATAAAGACTTTTTTTGTTGAAAATTATGGCATAAGTTGTTGTTGACAGGCCCCACTACATTGCATTTCTACAATGTTCTCATATGTGGGAGGAAAATGTGGCATTAATTCACACCGGGTGATATGAATGGTAGATAGTCAAAGAAATTAAAAAAAATTTACAATGTCCTTTTAATTCTTTCTCTTTATAACATAATTTTTATAATAATTCTCGTTATGCAGAGATGAGGATACAAATCCATACAAAATTTGAAAATTGTGTTTGTGGTAAAGTTTCGGGTTTATAATATGTTAAGGACTTATATTATGCTTTGAAGGCTTTTATATATAAACTATCAGCATGATTTTAAAATATTGAATAAAAACTTTACTAATCCTGTCACACTGACAGAGCCTCAATAGCTTGAATAGAAGTGATGGTTTAACATCACATTAGGGACAGTTTTACACATAAATAATTCACCAAATTATAACATTTATGAATGTTTTTGTTTATTTATTTATAAGATTTTATTCTTTATGTTGTAGTTTTTTGTGTTTTTGGCATGGGAGCTTTATGATTTTTCTTCTTTGCACATAACTTCACTATAAGTTTCAAAAGCCAAAATTTCCTCATTTATGTCAATAATTTTTTACCCACTATGTTTTAATTCACAAAAAAGAACATGGTCATCTTCTGATTAACACAAATTTCTCATTTCCCTCACACTTATGTCCTTATTTTACAACAAACCTACAATTCAACATTTATATGACCGTATATATAGAATAATGGTAGTTTCGAAGGTCGAGACAGAAAATATCACCATATCGCGGCAAGTCCGATAGGACGAGCTGTGATACTAGTGATATTTTCTGTCGAGACCTTCAAAACTACCATTATTGTTTTAATTGGCAACGTCATAAGAGACATGATGTCATATTCATGACATCAATGCCTGATATTTTCTTGTATCAGGTCAGTACGGAGATACTGACAATATCAGTCAGTAAGATCAAAGAGAAAAATGTACATAGTTGCCGATAAATGAGAATAACTGAACAAAACCTGAAGTTTTGAATATATTATTTTATTAACTTAAACATACATGTACATGTACTTACATTATATACATATATAATGGTCTTGAAGTAAACAAATTGTATGACCTGCAGGTCATAAACTGTACCTAAGGAATTGCACAAATAAGCTTCCTTATATATTGCAGAAAGGCTCAGGATTGCGAACCAAACATGTATTCCGTGAAATAGTTTAGAATTGCTTTCAAATTAATCCTTTATTTTGATAAAGTGTACATACATGTATATGACCTGAAACAAGGACAGAAGCTCATTAAGAAAAATGATAACTTTTTTTCTTTTCTTTTTTTCTTTATTTGATGCATTAAATTGATGGGACTTTGTTCTGAAAACCTGTTTGATGTTACAAATCAAAATGTCATTGGTATTTTATTAAAATTAAGATATACAAGAAGAAATAATTGGCAGGAATTTGAACTCCTTTTCATTTTTATCCTAAAAATAGGAGGCATATTATTTTACCCTTGTTTGTCCATTTTTTTCATTCATTCTCTTGACTGTCTGTACAAATAAAACACAACTCTTGATGTTTTTCAGAAACTCTGCTACAAAATTTGAACAGCCTCAAAGGAATCAAACTGACAAAGTTCACCATTATAAATATGTAATGTACACAAACCTTTTGGAATATTTAAAATGGCTGCCATTGCCCTGGAAATTGAAAGAAAAAAAACACAGAAAAATTATAAGAGCCTGAAATTCCGCATCTGCAGAATCCAAATTAACAGCAACTTCGATATTATGTCATTTGTTACCACTTGGTCGATGCCTCTACTGGTGGACTGATAGTCCCGATGGTATTCACCAGCCCATTAGTCAGTACTTCGGTGCTGGCCCAAAAACCGATTTTATCTGGAAACTAGCAATATCTAAATTTAACCAAATTTTGCTCAAAACTAAGGAGTATCCCCCTCTTGCATAGCTTTGCCCATAGCTGATTTTGGCTTTTCTATTTGGATCTTATTGGTAATTTATTCTCTATCAGTCTTTACACATATTTCCGTATATGGATTTCCAATATTTTGATTTTATCTGCACTGAAGAGTCATAAGTTGTCGAAATGTGCATATGCAGAACTTCTGTATTATTTCATTGGATACAAATTTACTGGAAGGTTGCTTAGCAGCCATAGAAATGATTTTTAGGTTCAGAATTTTCAAAATGTCCACCATTGTTATGAAGCACACATATGTGTTTAGCAGGGTCATCATATGTGTCTTGCAGAAACAAAATCATAACTAGGAAATCACACATTGATTTAACTTAATGTGGAGTGTTATCCTCTAGTTCTTACGAATGTAAGCAGTGTTCCAACATAAAACAAGGCATTAAAATCCATCTGTGCTTCTTGCAATTTTGTTTTTTTTTAATTTATATTATTTTTTCTTTTTTTAATTTTTAAAAGGCAGTTTTACTCAATTGATAAATATTTCAATGCATTGGAATTGATTAAACCTTTAACCATTGGAAGTGAAAAAATTGGCTCATATTCCAAATCCAGAGGTTTTATCTCCATAAATAAAGTGTTGATGTAATGTTGTGATAGTAAAAGTGTTAATACTGCAGTGTTGAATTAATGTTGTGATTATGAAGTGTTGATTTGTTATTTTACAGGTGTATATCAAACCAAATACAACTACAGATGATTGTAAGTATTAGTTAGAGGTAATATGTTAGTTTGAAATAATTCAAGGTATTAAATGAAAAAAAAAAGATATTCCATTTGTTCCTCATTTTTGTGGCAGTGGTTACATTCTTAGATTATGCCTATTATGGCAGTCACAGTGTATGTTGGCAGTGCTACATTTTGTCTGGTTCAACAGTAATATGATTTATATGGTCAATTTTCATAAATTTTATTAAGATTTACCAAGCTACATGAATTATTGGGCGTATGACATTTGCGGCGATTTTATAGATTTCAAAATTTTCATTTGCGCCGATTTCATTTTTTCATTTGCGCCGATTTTATTTTTCATTTGCGCCGATTTTTTTTTTCATAAGACGCAGGTGAAATATATGAACTATGCATTAAAAGAGGATATGTTGGTAAAACCTGAAAAAAAGCAGCATTAAAATACCGAAAGTGTACTAATGCCTCATTTAAAATATACTTCATTTTCGGTATTTTGTTACTTTTTTACATTTATTTTTGAATTGGCAAAAGTTAAAAATTCCAAGATAAATGTTGGAGCTTAAAAGTTGAGATTAAATAAATAACTACGAAAGACTGATATCAAATAATTCTACAATTAAAATATTGGTTTAATCTGGCTATAAACTATATACATGGTACTGTACCTTACTGATACCAATACCAATACGTCTGGTAAAGACAGAACCACTACAGGTTCTGTTGTGAGAAATATGTACTTAGTTAAGCACTTGCATTTATATTTTTAGCTCGCCGGGACGAATGTCCGGAGAGCTATTGTCATACCCCCGGCGGCGTCGGCGGCGTCGGCGTCAGCAAAACTTTAACCTGGCTTGTGGAATTGAGACCTGAAGAGCTAGGATGTTGATATTTGGTATGTGGCTTCCTTGTAATGAGAGCTTTCTTCTGGTACCATATTTGTAGACATTTTGACCTTGACCATGCCCTGAGGCTAACTTTTGAAAAACTTTAACCTTGCCTCTAGAAGGTAGGCTTTTAATGGTAGGGTGTTTATATTTGGTATGTAACTTCCTTATGATGAGAGCTTTCTAGTGGTACCATATTTGTAGACATTTTGACCTTGACCTTGCCCTGAGGGGAATTTTTGAAAAACTTTAACCATGCCTCTAGAAAGTAGCCTTTTAGTGGTAAGGTGTTTATATTTGGTATGTAACTTTCTTATGATGAGAGCTTTCTAGTGGTACCATATTTGTAGACATTTTGACCTTGACCTTGCCCTGAGGGGAATTTTTGAAAAACTTTAACCTTGCTTATAGATGGTAGCCTTTTATTGGGAGGGTGTTTATATTTGGTATGTAACTTCCTTATGATGAGAGCTTTCTAGTGGTACCATATTTGTAGATATTTTGACCTTGACCTTGCCCTGAGGGGAATTTTTGAAAAACTTTAACCTTTCCTCTAGAAGGTAGGCTTTTAGTGGAAGGGTGTTTATATTTGGTATGTAACTTCCTTATGATGAGAGCTTTCTAATGGTACCATATTTGTAGACATTTTGACCTTGACCTTGCTCTGAGGGCAATTTTTGAAAAACTTTAATCTTTCCTCTAGAAGGTAGGCTTTTAGTGTTAGGGTGTTTTTATTTGGTATGTAACTTCCTTAGGATGAGTGCTTTCTGATGGTACCATAATTACAGACATTTTGACCTTGACCTTGCCCTGAGGGCAATTTTTGAAAAACTTTAACTTTGCTTCTAGAATTAAATTATTTAATGGTAGGGTGTTCATATTTGGTATGTAACTTCCTTATGATGAGAGCTTTATGATGGTACCATATCTGTAAACATTTTGTCCTTGACCTTGCCCTGAGGGCATTTTTTTAAAAACTTTAATCTTGCTTCTAGAATTAAGTTGTTTAGTGGTAGGGTGTTTATATTTGGTAAGCGACTTCTTGTGATAAGAATTTTCTGATGGAACCTTTCAAATTTATTGTGCATCGAGGTCACACTAATATCCGGCGAGCTATGTTGTCTTCTGACAACTCTTGTTATTCTATTTTTATCACTCTTTGAGCTTTATTTGTAATCCGTGTAAGCTTTTTACATAAGAAAATGTTTAAATTTCATCAGTACAATGTGCAAAAACATTGAATTTCATCAAAACAGCGTTAACAAATGAAAAAAATACCTGTATTTGACAAGAAATTAATGAGAAGAAAATCGGCGCAAATGAAAAAAATAATCGGCGCAAATGAAAAAAATAATCGGTGCAATTGAAAGAAAAAATTGGTGCAAATGAAAGAAAAAATTGGTGCAAATGCAAAACACCGGAATTATTTGGATATTGATCAGTTCATTTGTTTTTCAAACTTAGTGAAGCTGATTCAATGCAAAAAATGTTAAGTATTCAAATCTTGTTTTATTACAAACTAAACAGAATGTCGTAATCTTGTTTTTTGTGAAGTAAATTACTCTTTATAATGGTACACCATAAAATGTTAGAAAATTGTATATCATCATCCATTGTTATGTAAATATTTGGGAAGTAGATAGCATGGCAGAATAACATATTATTCTTTATCACATATTTATGCGTAATACATAGACTTTTGCATGTGCAATAACTGTAATGTCTGCCCATCCATATCACTGCACCGGGCAAATAACCGGTTATCATGCCCTTATGCACACATTTTAATGACGTCATAATAGTGTGACGTTTATTATATACACAAGCATGTACAGAGGGTGGCCAAAAGTATTCGTCACTTACATTTTTCCCTATATATTTCATGTAAGTCCGCATTTTTTCAAAAAATTATTGTGAAGTCAATTGTTATCCAAATTCAATGAAAATTTCACTGATAAACTCAGAATCTCATGAAGTTTGATTGTTTATTTGGACAAATATTTTCTAACTTGTAATTTTAAAGAATCATTGACTTAGAGATGGAGTGTAAAAATTAGGGACAAAATTCCCTCTTTATGCAAGTAAAATTGTGACGTCAAAATTTCACTTCCTCTTTAAATCATGGAATCTTTGAAACTACAGTTCAGAATATTACACTTAATCAAAAACATGAACTTTACAAGATTCTGAGTTCATCAGTGAAATTTTTATTGAAATCAGAATAGAATTGGATTCACAATAAATTTTTGAAAAAATGTAGTTTATATGGAATATATAGGGAAAAAAATATAAGTGACGAATACTTTTGGCCACCCTCTGTATTTACGTTTGACAACGGATTCAAACAGAAACTCGACTAAGTAAAAAAACATGGTTCAGATAATAGAAATGTTCATTATTTGATTAATTATAGGACAGTGTCAAACATGAAAGATGTTATACAAACCCACCGCGAAAAAATATGACAGATCAGCAAGGTCCACTCTCAATTTTTCGTTTATGATTCGTGCGAAATAACAAGCGGAAATCAGATTTTCGTTGAAAATTTGTTTGTTTCTTCAAAATATTTGATAAATTGTCGGATTACTATATGTATGTCGTTTTCAATATCATATCAGGTACTGATTATTTATTTCAGAAAAATAATATTGTTATATCGAAATTAATGTAAATGTGTTCAATGCTATTAAAGATTCAATTTTTATTATTTTTATCATTTATTAATTGCACATTAAATATGTGATAAACAGATTATAACATGTCCTTTTCCATATCGGCTCTGGTACCATCCCTCGACCCATATCGGCCTTCGGCTAATGCCTCAGGGCCGATATGACAGTCTCGGGATGATACCAGGGCCGATATGGAAAAGGGCATATAATCTATATTTATTTGATGAAGAACTATGATGGATATCTCCACTACATTATCTTTCTTGTTTTATTATTCCACTATGTTGTTAGAATATTAAATACCGTTTTTTGGTGTGTATTACACGCACATATTTTCCCCCAGAAAGGTCCTAGTGAGAGGGGATGCGTTTTATACATGCGAACTTCAAAAGACCATTTATTTCTGACCACCACTTACTTAACTTCAGACCGGAAATGGCATTGGAAATAAGTATAAAATCCTTGTTGTGATCCAGATACGAACCTGTGTTTGATGATAACAAAGTTTGCTAATGTTAACATTGATTAGATGTGTATTGTTTTCTATGTACATGTATACAACATGTATATTCAGAGATTTCCCGGTTCCAAAATTTCATCTCCATGGTGTCCGCCATATTTGTTTTGATTAGGTGAAGCCGGTTCTGGTTTTCAGGGATACACGATACTTGCAATTCATAATGTAATTATACTCATGAAAAGGGATAGTTTAAATGAAGTTAATTAATACATAACCCGATTATGAAGATCAATAAGGGAATATCACTTAAAAATTTACCAAAGGCAAACCATAATATTTACGTATCCGTAACCGCCTTTGACTTTTAATTACGTTTGGAGATAAACTTCCTGTGTTTACAAAATCAATGTTTTTTGTTTGCAAATTTCCCAAAATGCTTGAACAAACCATTAAATAAATACAGGTACAGTTATTCCTCTAAATATAAGTGAATAAAGCATCATGTATTCCATTTAATTCAGTCCACAAGGTAACTCTCGGCATCTATAGACATTTTTGGACAGAAGATGTTGTTGAAAATTTACGTGCGTTTTTTACACACGAACTAGATTTTTTCTGATTCTTTGCCTCTGAGAAAGGGGGTGCATTTTATACACCAATGTGTGTAATACACACCAAAAAACGGTACTCCATGCACATCATCAAAATCTGTAATTAAACACTAAAAATACATGTTCATATTAGTGGTAACATATATGACGGTTTTCAACCATTTGATGGCATAAAATACAAGTTGGGTAGATTCAGAAAATCTCTTTTTTTTAATTTAAAATTTAATGTCTAGTATGATATATTATTTGTATTACAGCTTCATTAGATGATGTTGGGTTTCTTTTTATCAAGAAATGTATAAAAGCTATAGAAGATAGAGGTGAGTATAGTATATATTATACAAATAAAACATTGCAATGAGGTCAATACATGAATTTATAAACCTGACTAGAGTATATTGACAGAGGACGCAGTATTGACCGAACTTACCATGCTATAATAGTTTAAGTGTTTTATTATTATCCTGACATTATTCTAATTTTAGTTAGCATGTACCTTTCGAGGTGTTAGCAAATTAAATATGTTGTAAACCTGACTTCTCCAAATATAGAAAGTCATGTACTATTTAATACAAGATTTCAACATACATGTATTTACAGAATGTCATGTGAATTCAAATAAACCAATCACAGCACACAAATGATATCATAAAATATATATGAAATGTCGTGTAATGATGACAGAAGTAACAAGCAGGGGAGATAATCCAGATTTATCGTATCCATCAACAAATAGATGGGAGAGATAATGTTTAAGATTAAAAACCACAGCAATAATATTGCTCTTGTAACATTGTAATTCTATAACACAATTACACATAGATGTTTGTGATAATTTTCAGAATCATTGGAATCTGACATTAGTGTAAAATGTGTTTACAGAAAAATATACCAGTGACAATCTACATGTACATGTATATATTCATGCATATACTGTATTTGTACAAACATGGCAGTCCTCTTGCAGTTTTTAATTTTGAATGAAAATATATTGTATAAACATTATCTTCAGTGAAAAAATTCTTCGTTTTTTCCCATCAATTAAAAACTGAAAAAAGCTCAAAATACATTGAATTTGATGTACGAATTATCTGCAATCAGTTAGTTTTACTGAAATGACAGACATTCTTTTAAGCTTAATTATATTATAACTTTATTAATTAAAAATAAATTTCAGGATTAGAAGAAAATGGTTTATACAGGGTAGTGGGTGTTAATTCTAAAGTCAACAAACTGATATCATTAGGTTTAGGTAAGGTTTAATCATTTAGACAGTATAGTAAGTGAGAGCCAAGCTGCAGCGGTATAGTAAGCATCTGTTGCTTCTTATAATAAGGCTCTTGCTATGTTTAACTTGTCAATTCTGGTACTAAAGTCAAATCCAGTAGAGGAAGAAAGAAATACAAACTTACGCTGTTAAAGGGAAAGATCTGATGTCATCTGGGAAACAAATAAATAACGGTCCACAAGATTGTGATGTTGACCACAACACTTGTGCAGTGATGACTTCAAGTTATTGGTAAAATACTCTTAAAGTAGCTTATATTTGAGCAAGGGAGGTTTATTGACCACATGCCTTTGAGTAGCGAATGAGTTGGGAGCTGTTAACTCCATATGCTGGTGCTGTTTGGAATGTTATTACAAAAAGTGAAGTCATCGTGTAATACTTAGATTACTTTTGGAATTACATCTGATGACCCAAACTTCCAAACAGGATGGCCACCACAGATGAAGAAAGTTAAACACAGCATCCTATCAGCTGTAAGAAAACCATAGTTGAATGGTTATTTGACAGGTTCCTTTAAAATTTTCTGAGTTGCTTAATCCTAGTATTTAAAAGCTGTTTGAGGAATTTCATAACATCCAGCATAATTTATGACGACTGTTTTGATTGGTTGTTACACAATTCACTGGATAAGCTTCAGTTGAGATTTAAATGTTTTCACCCCTGTATTCATTATTATGTACAGCCCCTTTTGCTTCACAATGTACAAATGTCATCAGTTTTTACACACAAAAAAAAAGAGTTTTGTCAGTATAAATACACAGTAGATTGGGATGTCGTGCATAAGTTATTCATACATACGTATTTCTTCGGATGATAATACTTTAAAGAGAGACATTTTTGAGGCAGTATTATTTTCGAGTCTTTAAGCAGAATAAATTTGGTAGATTTTATGTGTGTACATATTCTGTATCAAATTAAGTGTTGTTGTTTTTATAGATGTAAAGAAACGAGACAAACTGAATCTAGATGATAATACACAGTTTGAGATTAAAACAATAACTAGTGCTGTAAAAAATTATTTAAGGTAAGAATCATTACTATCATATGCTGTTAATTAATATTTTCACTTTCTTCATTGTTGAAATGGTTATTAAAAGATCTCTATAATTTCTCCAAAAGTGCAAGATAACAAGATAAACTTCAAACTGAAATTATAGAGTTTAAACATGACCACATAAATTTTGTAAAAATTATTGACCTTGGACAGGATCACATAATTTTTTTCCCATGAATATACATGTAGTCTCTAACTAAAAGCCCGGCACCTGAATCGGTTTTCAGGGGCTTCGGCTACAGAGCTGCCGGGCGCGTCCCCAGGTGGTGGATAGGGGAATGCCCTGTCTATGCGGGGTAGTCAGGTCATAATACGGAAAGCCTGACCGCGAACCATTGTAGCCAAACTGTGTGGAGAAACGCCACGCTCCATGCAGTATAAAGACCCCTTCTATATTTCTCTAAAGAGAGCAG
>MJUU01073563.1:38985-51482 GCA_002080025.1 Modiolus philippinarum | reverse complement strand
CATATCATAACTCAGAATTTGTGATTGAGACTCTCATACATGTATATAACATTTCTATGTTTATTATTATGGTGAGGTGAATGTATGTTTTAGTATTATCTTACAGAGTAATAAATACATTTCTCTAATTTCTGTGCTGTTTTCACGTTTCCTGAACAGTGGGAGAAATCGTTTCTCCTCTCTAGAGAGAATGTTGTTCTCGGCAAGTGATTGGCTGAAATTCAATTATGACGTCAAATATGTTTGCAGTTTTCCCACTTTACCATTGTGACGCCATGAAAAAAGGCGACCATGCCTGATGACGTCACCCTCAAAGAACACATTTATTTCAAATTGTCGGAAAAGGGGGGTCAATTTCTTGTACAAAATCTCCTTGAAATCATTAGAGAAATAAAATACACAACGGTATCTCGTGAGAAACGACATTTCTACACTCTCGATAGTTAAATTTTCAAATATTATAAACGCTCGGCAAGCCTTGCGTTTAAAAATTTGAAAATTTAACTATCTCCAGTGTAGAAATGTCATTTCTCACTCGATGCAGTTGTGGATTCTATATGTATCAGTCTAAAGATTTTCATAAATTTGATGATATATGTAAGTCTGTGATTTAATGAAATAGATAAGTTGTATAAAGTAAATTGGATGATAAATGGTTTTGTCGTTAAAATATATGTCATAGTTTTTTAATTGTTTAATTGAATGATCTGGTTATAGCATGTACCATATAAATATTCAATTCTCCAAGTATTTATCCACTATTGACAGGTGAATAGTTTCTATACTCGATGATAATATGTGATAATGGTTCTTTGATTCACATTTGCATTTATTTACATATCGATTATTACATGGCATTGATCATATCACACACTTTATAAGTGAGAGAACTAAGAAAAATACATTTGTATGATAGACCATAAAGCTGAGTTTGTAAAATTTAGTGTTCTGTAGGTCAAGCTAAATTTTGTCTGACCTATGTAAGGAGAGTAACCAACGATGGTCGATTTTTTCCAGTGATTGGAACCGTTACTCACCATAATAAGCAAAGATGGGATAGGGAGTAAATGCACAAAAGACAAAGTCTCTACAAATACATGGTAAAACAAAGCAATGGAACAACGCTTTTATTGTTGATCGTCATCTTGACATCACCATGAGGCCTTCAACAATGAGCTTTGCATATGTTTGACCCAGAATTTTTCTGGTGGGTGAGGACCAGCAGGGCTGATGATTTTAGTGATTTCTGATAGAGAGCTGATAAAGGCTGTGATATGAAAAATGGCTTGTTATAATGTATTTATCATACACTTCAACCATACAATAAACAGGTATGAATTATGAGTGTATTGTATAATCCATACAAATATTAATTTAAAAAACATGAAGGTTTCATTCGTTATTTGATTCAGATATTTTGGTTTCAAGGTCTCTGGCATAAGAAGGCTGTTGTCAATGTACTGACTACTTTTGACCCATGTTAGAAATTCTAATTGTACAGTCACAGCTTGAAATAGATGGCATACAATTATATTTTGAAATACTCAGTGCATATTAATAGTGCAAAATTCTCAGCATAAATCCTTAGCACACATTTATGCATTGAAATACTAAATTTAAAATTCTCAGTGTAGATTTCCAATTTGATATCTCCAGTGTACATTTCCAGTTTGAAATTCTCATTGCACATTTCCAATTTGAAATTCTCGGCTAAGTGTTTGTTTCAAGTGCCCAGTACAAAATCTTGTGTTATATACCAACATACAAATGTGAAAAGATTGGAAAATAATGGAATCAATATGTACAATATTTTGACCAAAACACACTAGTCCTAGTGTTACTATGGTAATGGTATATATTAATTCTTATTTCTAACTTCAGCAAACAGATATGCACTGAATATAGCAGGGGCAGATAACCCAATGTTGTAAGTATTTGATTTTAAAGATAATTTTTGTGGTATGACATCAAACTAACAGCTAGTATTATATGTAGATACAACTGTCATATTATCCTGACAAACTTTTTTATTTATTCTTCAGTGGATGAAAATTTTGTTTAGGTTCATAAATCTTTGCTTTTTCTTTGATCAGTTGAATATGGACTCTTTTCATTGGCTCTATTTTTCATGGCATTTTTTTTCATCAATTTTAAACGAAATCCCACTCTATCTCTGATCATTTGATATTTGTATGTTAGACATATCTAATGATATATACATGTAGGTTAAAAAAAAAAACGACCCAAAATTAAAGTGTTTTCGGAACCATCTGTTGTATGTATAAAAAGTGTCTGAAATTTAGATGTATAGGGTCCTGAAGGGGTTTAAGAGTGATCCCCAAAAAGTTCTCCAGGGGTCCTGAAAGGTCCAATAGCAATCCTGGAAAAAATACCTAAGTATGATATCTGATTTTGCAAATTGCGAAACACGAATACATAAAAAAACTACCCCTGTCTGATTGTAATGCCCAGCTAGCATGAAAACATACATGTACATGTATGTAATCATGACTTCATGAGGGACAACATATGTAGGTGTGGTTCAGGTGAAAAATATAATCAGTATAATTAATTGAAATCTGAAAAAAAAATAGGAACAAGCTGCATGTTTTGTTTGATCAAAGATATTGCATTTTACATGTATTAATACTTGGATTGTGATTAATATATGTTTACCTAACAATAAATCAAGTTATCTTGGGAAAATCACAAGATGAAGAACAACAATAAAATATTTGTTTACAGTGTTCTTACTGTGTTTATATTTAGAATTTATATCATGTTCGTATATTCTTAGACTTTATCTTGCACTATAATTTTATTTTCTTAGTACAGCCATCCCCAAACGATTTCTGAGGTTTGTCACAAGTGAATGTCACCTCGAAATTTCACAAATAGTAATTTTTTGTTTATTTTTAGACCTGTTTAGATTTTTATGTATAAATAGCAAAGCACATTTGATTCAGAAGTTGTGTTAATGTGCATACTACTTTCACTTTTCATTTTTGATGGCAGATTTCTGGTATCATCAGTATATAATTTCAGTAACTATATAATAGTTGTTGAAACTCCCCAAGACATGCTTTTGTTCACTTTGTACAATGGAAATAAGTGATAGGAAAGCACAGGGGTTTCAGAATATTGTAGTATAGGGAGTTAAAGCTTATTCTTTATTTTTTTATGCCATTTAGGGTTAAATAAATATTATTTGGCAATTTTGAATAATTTTGAATAATTTTCATTTAGAAGACTTATTATACCAAGTCTACTAAATGATAGAAAAATTTCTAAAGCAACACATTTTATTGTAGGAATCTAGGTTTGCTCATCAGTCACAGTGATCAATGAAATCTGCTGTAAATCAACTTCACTTTCAGGCATAATCAGTAGTATAGCTATTTCTGTGTGATGTAAGACTTCAAAACTAGTCAACTTTACAAAGTAATTGTATCCCCTGTGTTTATTGGGGACATAGAGGGATCACTATTCATCTTCAGTTGGCGTCAGCATCACAAAAGGCATATCCAAGCCTTCTGAAATCTGTATGGGGACCCATACCATATAATACAGTCTGCGCCCACTTCCTGTTTGAGTGAACTTACAATATTTTTTGGAGTCTTGAAAATTTCTGTAACAATTTTGTCAGGAACCACATATCCCAGCCTTTTTCAATTCAACATGGAGTATCGGTATGGGGACCTATACAGTATAACAGAGCTTGGGATCTCTTGCATGCCCACTTCCTGTTTGACAGAACTTAAAATATTTTTTGCATTGTTATGCAGGCAACACCTGTCTTCCCTGGAACACCTACTACTAAGTTATATCTTATGAGTATTTAGTGGAGTTGCAACAAAGTTGAAAACGGCTAATGGTTTGATGATTTTTGGGGGGGTGGTGGATGGGCCTCAAACATTAGTTTCAGGATGATAACTCAAAAAGTTTACATCTTATTGAAATGAAACTTGATTATATTGATATTGTTGGGTCTCAAACATTAGTTTCAGGATGATAACTCAAAAAGTTTACATCCAATTGAAATGAAACTTGATTATATTGATATTGTTGGGTACCAGGAGGGGAGGAACCCTATATATTTTGGAGAATGTAAGTCAAAGGTTAAGGTCACATTGACCAAAAATAGATTATAATTGTCTGAAAAATTTGGTTTCTGGAAGATAACTCAAATAGTTTAGATTCAATTCAAAAGACATATTTTGGATACCATTAGGAGAAGAACCTTATTGAGTTTTGAGGAAAGAGGGTTAAAGGTCAAGGTCACAATGATTTTAAATAAATTAAAAATTTTAGAAAATTTGGTTTCTGTATTGAAATTGTTATAAGTTCTGAGTTTAGGTAACAGTGATTTATGTATTGAAATGTCAAGACATGAAATTGACCTTTTTGAATATATTGTAGGAAATATAATAAATAGAAAATTTAGAAATATTTGGGTTTCCACATTAACTTGGTCACATAATATTTGAAGTTGCAACTCTGCTTGTGCAACCTGTTGCCATTTAGATTTTTTATTCCCCACCACGAAGTGGAAGGGGCATATAGATTTACCCTTGTCCGTCCGTACATATGTACATCCATACGTCCCGATGTCAAGTTTTGTTGTTTAGGTCAATATTTTGGTAACCTCTTGTAATATTTAATATTTTAATATTATTACATCAGTATATGCACCTTGATTAGTACTACCAGATTCACTAACAATTAGGAATCCATGACCTACATTTTACGCTTGAGTGACTTTTGTTAAATTTTGCATTTTGGGTTCCACTTCCTCGTGGTATTTACGTTCATTTCAACCAAATTTTTAACTGTGACGTCACTGTAGCTACGTACCATGAAGATATGAGCTACCAGTATAAGTCCATTTCTCAACAACTACACATCATACAACAATGATATTTCATCAAACTAATCGCCATGATGAGTACCACCAAAATCATTGAGAATTAAGTGGCTTTGACCTATATTTTATGCTTGAGTGACTTTTGTTAAATTTTGCATTGAAGTCCATGTCTCAACACCTAAGTATCATACAACAATGATATTTCATCAAACTAATCGCCTTGATGATTGCTACCAAAATCATTGAGAATTAAGTGGCTTTGACCTATATTTTACGCTTGAGTGACTTTTGTTAAATTTTGCGTCAAGGTCCATTTCTCATCAACTGCACATCATACCACAATGATGTTTCATCAAATTAATCACCTTGATGAGTATTATCCAAATCATCTAGAATTAAGTGGATTTGACCTATATTTCAAGCTTGAGTGACTTTTGTTAAATTTTGCGTTTAAGTCCTTTTCTCAAAAACTAAACATGATATCACTATGGTGTTGCATCAAATAAATCACATTGATGGGTGCTTTTCAAATGAACCTATATTTTAAGCTTGAGTGACGTTAGCTAAATTTTGTGTTTTAAGTCCATTTCTAAACAACAACACAGCATATCATTATAATGTTTCATGAAATGACTCATCTTGGTGAAAACTACCAAATTCTTAGACAATTCGTTGACTTTGACCTACATTTTGCACTTGAATGACTTTGTTAAATTTTTGCATTAGGCCCATTTTTTAGCAACTAGGTGGTTAATCAAATAAATCACCATTGTGAGTACTGCATAATTTATGGACCATTTTATAATCTGACCAATATTTTATGCTTCAGTGACTTTAGTTGGGTAATTTGTGTTATGTCCATTACTAAACAAATATTTAATGATTAATCATCTGTAACAGTACTTCTTGATGATTCCATCCAAATTCATTGATCAGGAACTAAATTCCATTGCTGATTGGCTAAGGTTATCTATTGCGATAAATTTGTCGACGGGGCATCCATGTCTTATAGACACATTCTCTAGTTTCTTGTAAAAATCATATTCAGTGTAATGATTAGATAGCAAATAAATTGGCTTAAAGCATGTACTGGTGGTGTTAATAACATTTGTGTGTTTTTAGCAGTGTTTGTATTTTTTGTCTGTAAAAGACCTTAGGCAGAAAAATGCAGTCTTTTAATAAAAGCAAAAAAGTAATGAAAAGTTTTATAAAAGCAGTGTGGTCAGCCATAGTTTTTCTGTCATGTTATATGTGTAGAGCATTGAATTTAGCTGCATCTGACCTTTAACCTGTGTACTAATAGCTAGGTTGCTGTATTTTAGTGGCAGTGTGAAGAAACGTGGATCACATGATACCCCATACGTCTCCATGTAAGCCGCCATATTGTGTATTGTGTATGTGTGCATTGTGTATTTTTTCATTTTATGAAATTCAAAGTATCTCTAAAAAAGTTGTAGTTTTTTTGTTAAGCAATAGTCTTGATTTTCATAATTTGTGAAAAAATTTTCAAGATTTTGAAAATTTTGATTATGATTAATTAATCGGGGTTATTATTAGGAAAAAAATGCCCATAAAACTGTTTTTGCTCGGCATTCCAGGTGTAATAAACAGAAAACGGGGAAATGTATACTTTGAATTTTGTTTGAGTAGATTTTTGTTCCAAACTAACACCAGACAATATTGTACTAAGTTGTTTTATTAATAAATAGCATGTGGTAATTAATCATGTTATGAAGGAGACTTGTGAAAGAAATTGAACATTTTGCGTAAGGAATGTTTTTAACATAAATTAAAATATATCTCTGGTTATGTAAGCCCTGAGAACAAGATATACCCCTTTTGGTCTGCCTGTCAGTCTGTAAACTTGGTGCATCATGAAGAAACCTGTATGCTCCATTATCAATGCATTAATGAAGTGCAGGGTCAAGTTAGTGATCAGATACAAATACCTAAGTTTGTCAATAGCTAGCAAATACAGTTCATGTTCTGAACACAATACAGTAAATATAGGGTACAATATCTCCTTGCTAGGATTAGAAAAGTAAGTAAACTGTTAGAATATGAAAAAAAAACTAATAACAGACATATCAGTCAGATGTATACTGTAAACATAATTTTGGTGGTATGCTAATTTTCGCTATTTTCATGGTTGACAAAAGACTGTGAAAATAAGTACCTGCTAATATCTCATTACACAATCAGGAGGTAATAATATATTCCTTTAAACTGCGAAAAATTGATACCTTTTCCCAGTTCAAAAAACCTTGAAAATTAGCTACCCCGAAAATTAATACATTTAGAGTATTTGGAGGCTAGGGTCAATATTTGGAGTTTGATATTCAATCCAAATTAGCAGTAAGTTTTTGTCAAGAGATTTTTTTCCCACTTGTTTACTATTGTATCAAAAAGCCTTAAGAATTCTATATTTTCTTTTCTACACATGAAAATAATGTTTTCACATTCATGTAAGAAATCCCTAATCTATAATAATAAAAAAATTGTGTTAGAATCATTTAAAAGCATATCTGTTATGTAAATATACTAGTATATTCTAGAATTTCCCCCCTTTTGCTTCGGTATTTGTTTGTCAATATATTCATGTATAATTCCATAGCACAAAGGAATACCACACACATTTATATTTTTTGTATCATTATCACATATATAAGTTTAGATCCGCACTATTATTCTGTGAATGCAGTTGGTGTATTGTTTTGATCACTCTGAAGATTTCATTAGGTCTGTGCAACAGGAATATTACATTGTTTTGGCCTATGACTGTTTTTTTATGTTCACTAGAGAGCAACTCTTGGTCCATACAGTAGAATATATATCTGTTTGGGTTTATAAAATTAGTTTTATGTGCAATAGGTATGCACATGCATTTTGTTTACCACAGAAAAGTGTCATTATTATATCTAATAAAATATATTGTTTAAAAAAAGAAAAGTATCTGTGTTGACGGCTTTCCTTAACTGTCATCTTGCTACTCCAAAGCTGCTCAATGTTTTAAATGTAAATGTTTCAGATTGAAAAATGTAGATGAAGAAAAGAAAATTTAACACATTGAGGATTTCTCCTTCAATTGGAATAAGATATATAAACAAAATGGGCTATACTCGACCAAGTTCAGACCAACCCTGCTGAATTAATCCAAAAGCTCCACTGCAAACTTATTTGATCAATATACTACACAACAATTACTAATTACTGCAGCCTGAGATCCTATTACTCTTAACCAAAGTTGTAGCTTTAAAAAAATCAAAGAAAATGTAAAAATCATTGAAAATTGATTTCTTAATACAAACATTAACTTATAATTGCATTCATAGTATTATATACTTATATACTGCATGCGTTATATTCGTATACAATGTATATTTATGTATATGTATTTGTATACAATGTATATTTATGTATATGTATATTTAAAAGCTAACATCATTATGTTTTCTTGTAGAGCAATTATTGCAAATGAAAAAAGAGATAATTATACCCCCGCAAACAGAGTTTGGTGGGTATATAGGATTCACTCTTGTCTGTTTGTCTGTCCCTCTGTCCATCTATGTACCTTGTCAGTGCATGTTCTCTTAAACAGCAGATTGGATTTTGATGACATTGTACACATTTGAAGTACACCATCTGAAGATGTGCATGAAATAGTATGGTTGCTTTCCAACATTTTGAAGGGGAGATAATTTGTCTTTGAATATTTTCTGGAAAAGGGGGGGGGAACGACCTTGTCAGCGTATGTTCTCCTAAATGGCTGCTTAGATTTTGAAGAAATGTTAAATATTTGTAGTACACCACCTGAAGATGTGCATGAACTTCTATGGTTGCTGCTTGAAATTTTAAAGGGGAGATAATTCGTCTTTGAATATTTTCTGGAAAAAGAGTGGGGGGCAAACCTTGTCAGTTCATATTCTCCTTAACGGCTGCTTGGATTTTGATGAAATGTTACACAGTTTTAGAACACCACCTGGAGATATGCATGAAGTAATATGGTTGCTGAGTGAAATTTTGAAGGGGAGATAATTCGTCTTTGAATATTTTATGGAAAAGGGGGGAGCCTTGTCGGCACATGTTCTCCTAGACGGCTGCTTAGATTTTGATGAAATGTTACACAGTTGTAGTACACGTCCTGAAGATGTGTATGAAATAATGTGGTTTCTGTCGGAAATTTTGAAGAGAAGATAATTCGTCTTTGAATATTTTCTGGAAAAAAGGGGTGAGGTATATCATTTTGTCCATACTTGAACTGTGTCAACATTTTGCACTGTGTCCATAACTGTATTGTGTCCACACACACTTAAATTTACACTTGCCATATTGATTCAGGGTTCAATTAGTGGGGGTTATAACTGGCTGCCATTCAGCGACAGCTCTAGTTTGAAAAATGTTAGGTGTTAAACCATAAGAGAATTTATCCCATAGCATGCTCCATCAGCAGCTTTAACAATAAAACAATGATGCCAGTCAGTTTTGTATCAACTAAATATGCTTCCTCCATACCTCCGTAATAATATAACAAAATATCAAAAATTGCTGTCAGTTTTTAACCCATCCCATTCTCAACCAATAACCTCAAAAAATCCTGATTCATAGTAGTATGCAAATATGGTATACCTATTATTTTTCCTCTGAGAAATCTAGCAGGAAACTTGAATTGTTTACTGGTGTCTGTTAATGAATGTATCAGTTAGATACCAGATTTCCATGGGAAGATGCACATACATCAGAATATTGATATTCTTTGTTAGGAATTATAAAGCATGCGACCAACTTAAAATGTAGAATTGTCCTTCATAGAATTGTACTAATGTGTGAATTTTGACATATAGAATGTATGTTTCCCAGAGTAAGCAAATATAGAAATTTTTCCTGATTTTTAACAGATAGAAATGTAGAATTATTTACTCTAAGTGCATGTGTTTAATTATATCTTGATATAAATTGTTTATTTCAGGAATTCTTCATCGATGAGCATGACAGGAAGTTTAACTGGTAGCCTGACTGGTTCTCTAACAAGCACACCCATTAGTTCTAATAAACCCAGACCTATCAAAAGGTTTGATATTAAATATGTTGCAAGTGTCATGGTTGTGTAGTAATATTCAAGATTAAGCAAATATTCATTCTTAAAATGCAAAATAAAAGACTATTCCATGAAATCTTGTCTGAGCAATTGTAGCAGAAATAAATTATTCAGGATTCACAAGGAATATGGGTTCACATTCCCTGTCTCTGTACTATCCCCTTCTCTGTATATAATATACAAATTAGCCATGCTCCTAGATGTCTAATGATTAACCCATACAAAAATGGAGTAAATGCACATGTAACAGATCCAAATCAATAAAAGGTGAAGCAATGATTGTCATATTATATACCGTAAAAAGCCATGTATTATCTGCATTTGTGTATAATCCGCAGGCCCTTTTCTGACCTTAAAATCCAGGGAAAAAACTTTTAGTACACTGGGACCTTAACCAACAAAGTCTACGTGGAGATCGGTATTGTACTTGTAAATCAGTATTTTCATAGTTTATCAACTGCACAGGTCTTTATTATACCCCCACTCGTGAGTGGGTGATATATTGGAATACCCTTGTCCGTCCGTCTGTCCTTCCGTCCGTCCGAAGTTTATCGCATTTTTCTCAGCTACTGCTGGGCCGATTTATTTCAAATTTGGTATTTGACTTTATGTACAGTGCTGTCGGCTAATTTGGCGCACCTAAGGATTCTTGTTTATATCAAAACAATAATTATATCTAAAAATCTAAATTTTCTTGCTTAAAAAAAGAAAATGTTCTTACCTTGAAACTGTGAAAAATTCCATGCAAAATATTCACTCTTCCATATAGAAATTCCAATCATAATTCACCCTCCCCCTTTTTTGTCATGTTTCATTTTGTCGTCTAATTCGGCGCAGCCATTACAAAGTTCAAGAAAGGTCACTTCCGGTTTATGCAAATTCGATACAGAATACACGGCAGTTCAGGTAAGGTCAATATGCCCATATTGGTAAATTATAGTCCATTTCTCAAAACTGTAAATAACTGTAATTTGAAGTTGAATACTGAACACATTTTTTCTTAACTTTTCATGATTTTTTGGTGCATTTTTCAACTATCAACATGTAAATTTCAAAATTATGAATTCAAATAAAAATCGAAAAGGTCAACGAATAACAACTTGAAAATTTGTAACTATAACATTTTCTTTAATTTTGACATATTTTGCAAGTAAATGGTTCTCCATGAGCAACAGATTTGACTGGACTGCAATATTTCAGATGAACCCATCCTTTACATTGATCACATTTAGCCCAGCTTAGGATTTCTAATTGTGCACTTTTTCTAAACCCCTTTGGTGAAAACAGTTTACAAATGCAACATAGTGCGTCATCATCCTCATCTTCGCTCTCCTCAGAGTTGTAATGAGTTGCCCACAAGTTAGAAGGTTTACTTGGTCCTGCAACTTGACTGTCAGTTTTTTGTTGTGTGTTTTGTTTTCGTTTTTTGGTCATAGGTGCAGTGCCCTTAGATGAAGATGTTGTAGTACTAGTATCTGCCTTTTTCCTTTTTTCAGTAGATTTCTTTGATTTTACTTTATCTGATGTTGAAGATGTAGTAGCCTGTTTAAGTTTATCAAGAAATTCAGTTTCTGTAATTGCAGTACCACTTGGAGGGATGATGTATTTTCTGCCCCTTTCAGGTTTACTTGCAAGTGTTTCAGAAACCTGCTTGTCTATATCAGTTAAAAGTGATTTTATGTTGCGGACGTTGGCTCTTTCTGTGCGAGATTTTGGTGTGACATTTTCAGAATTAAGCTGTGGTAAAACAACTGCTTCAGGGTTAAATGGTACTAATCCTGTTTTTCTGAATGAAGACATTAGGTTTGGAACAGTAACGGAAGACTTGTATGCAGTACTAATAAGTGAAGGAAGATCCTGCCTTGTAACTTGGCGACCAACATGAGCATGAGAGAGTTTGTGACACTCTGAGGATAGTGCAGCTTTAAATGAACTGAATATTCCTATGTCTAAAGGCTGAAGTTGGTGACTGGAATGGGGAGGCAAAACAAATAAATGGATGTTAGCTTCTCTTGCCCTTTCAATTAAATTGATAGTTATGTGAGTAGTGTGTCCATCATAAAGGAGGATACATGGTTTTATTTCTACATAGTTCATGAAGTGATTTAACAAGAAATCTTCAAAAGTGTCTGAATTAGACCACCCTGTTTCAGTAGTAGTGTATTTTGTACCAGGTAAACACCCACTTGTCAATTCAGTGGTAAGACGTTGCCCCTTATATATCACATATGGTGGTATTGTTTCACCAAGCGCATTACCTGCAACAATGACAGTAGTGTTACACGAACGACCAGCAGTAACAACAAATGGTTTATCATTGGCAGCTGCCACAATCTTGGGTGGGTTGTGGTCTAAGGAAATTCCTGTTTCATCGACATTCCAAATTTGTGATGGTTTGTTTTTTAATTCATATTTATCCAGAATAGCCCCAAGTTCAGTGAAATACATGTCAATATTTGCTTCAGTTGTTGACAATACACGACTTACTTCCCTTTTCTTTGGTTTTTGTATTTTAAGATCTGGAAATCTGTGAATAAA
>MJUU01073563.1:27489-38699 GCA_002080025.1 Modiolus philippinarum | reverse complement strand
CATCATAGTTGTATAAACCATTGATGTGGATTTTTTCTGTATTTTTATGTTTTTAATTCATGGAAGCTGGTCTCATTTACATAAACACTGATTTCAGTTTTTATTTGTATTGACAACAAACAATTTTGCTAGACTTCAACTGTCGTCTATTTTTTATTTTCACGTTTGTTATTCTGTGTGCAAAAATTACTCGAATATTGAAATAGACTATAGTTGTAATACACATATCACGTGACTATGTTTGGAATGTTGTTGTTGGTGCCGCCATGTTGAAGTAACTTTTTGGATAAAGGGCATAATACAAAATTTACATATCACAATGCATGATAAGGTACAGTCTTTCATATTAATTTAGAATTATTCACTTGGTATAAGTTGGGATTGTAATATATATTTCAATGGAACAGGGGAAAATCCTGATATATCGGTCAAAGTAGGCGGGTCTTATTTTGGGTTATATGCAAAACAGGCAGTTCTATAAAAAGACAGAAGGAATAAATGATTTTGTCTACAGGAACAAAAGAAAGAGTATTAAAATTGGATAAAGACCTCTTAGATTGTTTTTTGAATGCTCACCAATATATAATGCTGCACTCACTGAAGTATTACAAGTGTCGTTGGCTTTAAAACATTACCGTAGCAGACGTCGATGTGTTTGCACATGTGCTATTGTTTACGGAAGTGAAAAATCGGATCACGTCAACGTTTTCACCTGCGCCGAATTAGACGATGCGCCAAATTACCCGACACGGCTGTATGGCTGAAAGTGTCATGTGCAATTTTGGTTGCCTTATGATATCAACTTCCTGTTTGACGGGACTTTGCCATTTTCCCTTTCTTGAACATAGTGAAAATTTTTGTCACACTTTTCTCAGCAACTGCTGGGCAAATTATTTCAAATTTGGTATTTGACTTTATATATAGTGGGAATGTGTCGTCTCCCATTTTGGTTGCCTTATGATATCAACTTCCTGTTTGGCGGGACTTTGCCATTTTCCCTTTTTTGAACAAAGTGAAAATTTTCGTCGCACTTTTTTCAGCAACAGCTTGGCTGATTTATTTCAAATATGGTATTTGACTATATATTTAGGGGGAATGCGTTGTCTCCCATTTTGGTCGCCTAATGATATCAACTTCCTGTTTGGCAGGACTTTGCCATTTTTCCCTTTATTGAACATAGTGAAAATTTTCGTCACACTTTTCTCAGCTACTGCTGGGCTGATTTATTTCAAATTTGGTATTTGACTTTATATATAGGGGGAATGCGTCATCTCCCATTTTGGTCGCCTTATGATATCAACTTCCTGTTTGGTGGGACTTAGCAATTTTTTTCCCGTATTGAACATAGTGAAAATTTTCGTCGCACTTTTCTCCGCTACTGCTGGGCTGATGTATTTCCAATTTGGTATTTGACTTTATATATAGGGGGAATGCCTCGTCTCCCACTTTGGTCACCTTATGATATCAACTTTCTGTTTGGCGCGACTTTACCATTTTTCCCTTTATTAAACATAGTGAAAATTTTCGTCACACTTTTCTCAGCAACTACTGGGCCGATATATATTTCAAATTTGGTATTTGACTTTATATATAGGGGGAATGTGTCGTCTCCCATTTTGGTCACCTTATGATATCCACTTCCTGTTATGTGGGACTTAGCCATTTTTCCCTTTATTGAACATAATGAAAATTTTTGTCACACTTTTCTCAGCTACTGCTTGGATGTTATATTTCAACGAGTGGGGGTATACCTAGCACGACAACGCATGCAACCTCATGTTTTCTATATCTGAAGCCTTTTCTGAAAGTATTTGATGATAAAAAGGCTCAAACATGACAAAACTTGAAGAAAAATAACTTTGTTTCATCAATCAGGAAGTTCAAGTACGATGGAAAAATCGGAACGGGGTCTGTGCGGACCGTCATATCCATGTTCATTTTACATTTAATTTGATGTTTGTAAGTCTTTCATTCCCTATAAACTGTTTTGGAATGTAATAATAAACCACTTAATCGTGTAATTTTGCATTTTTGCAAGTGAAATGTTGTCAGAGGCAATATGGTTTAAATAGCTCATTGTCACAAAATCAACACTTTACCGATCACATGGTTTGTTGACAGTAATGGCTGCTAATAAAAATAATCGTGTTCTGACATAAAAATAGCATTTTTTTGGAGGAAAGACCCAGTTTTTACAACTGTAAGGCACTTTGCAATTCAAACCAACATATTTAATTAGATTCACAATGTTAAGAACTGACTGTTTGGTTTGAACAGGGACTAACAATCGATCTTCGGGGATCTTGGCCAAATCCTCAAGTCGTATGGGGTTGTATAATCCAAACCCCTAAATCCTTTTTAGGGTAAAAATGTGCGGATAATACATGCCTTTCTACGGTAGTGTTATTGCATAATGTTTTTCATATTGTTATAGAGCTGAGGTAAGATATATGTGACTTGCCAAGGATCTATATGCCAATATGAAAAACATTACACTGTGATACCTTTAGTAATTAACTTCATTTCCATTAACTGCATCAAATGTTTTCCAGCATTTCATTACTTTTTATTTGATAGACCTTGCGTCCTTTCATTACCTAGCATCATATGTCAAAATATGCATTACTGGCTTATTTTAATATTTTCATAACAAGAAATGATTAATCAAGAGGAGTTATCCAAAACCCCATATTGGACTAGGCTGATATGGAAAAATCGATAATGGCATAGGCATACTATGTTATTAGTATTTAATTAGCAGTTTTAAACATATTAAGTCAAATACACACCAGTTAATTAATAATGATTTTTATTTCCTAGACGAGAGCAGTCACTTATAATTCATTATAAGTTTAAAAACGTAGCACAAAACGTAGCACATGATTTAGCAGAATTTATTGTACAATGCTGAACAACACTATATCGATATTAAAATACTGGGTATGGAATGTCAACTAATAAGAATGTTTTTTCAAAGATTTACAAAAAAGTGTGCGTGATTGAAGAATTTTATCAAATGTTTTATTTTGCAGAACTGTGCGGACTTTATACAGATGTGATGCAGAAAATGACTCGGAATTATCATTTGAACCTAATCAACTTATATTTAATGGTAAATAGCACTTTAATGTTTATGTGCCTGAAATAGGAAACAATAACAGATAGTTTATATACCCCAAAAAATTAAGAATTACAATGTAAAAATTTATTGTCTCCCTTCTCTATCATCATAGTTATTTGAATACAACTCCTGTGATACAGAGGCAGCCTTCATAGTCTACATGGCACATTTCTTTAAGTAACCAAACTCTTTGGACAAACCACACAGAAGTCTCAATTTCAGTATTAAAAATTCATGAAACATATAATGAAAAATCACTGATTTAATTGTGTGAAAATTTATAATTACCGTATATACTCGATTATAAGTCGGAAATTTGGGAGCTAAAATTCATTTCCAGAGAAGGGATCCGACTTATAAGAGTAACCAAGAGAGAACGTAAAATGTCCGGTAGACACATTCAATGATGACCAAATACAGTTTGCCGGTATTCAACAATCATCTGGTTCTATTGACACATTATTTATTACTTTTAATAAAAGAAATAAGCATTTTTTAGTTGTTTTCTTACTAAATTCACGATGTTTTCATTTCAGCATCATGGAGGTACTTTATGTGTAGTTGTGTACTAAGTTGATTTCACTAATTACCGAAAACCGACAATAACTAACACCTTTCTCCTAGGAATGTCATATCGTATCTTATGTGACATTTCCAATACTGTTTATTATTTTTTTAACTTTAATTCCATATAAAAGAAATAATTTATATTTTAATACTAATTTTAGACCGGCTGTAAAAATTTTTAATATTGGAAACACGTACTTTTGATCTCATTTCGTTTATCATATCTTTGGGTATTTGGTCGTACGATATAAGTAAACAAACTTCAGTTATTCCCCCTTAATACGATGTCTTGGCTAGAAACGTGAATAAGCTGCTTTTAGCACATGTAAAATGCTTCACACGCAGCATTTATCTCATGTAGAAGACATTCTTTTATTCCAATGTACGCCATTTAATAAATTATAGCGATTTCATGTTGAAGTTTTGGTACACAAATTGACAACGATCTCTGACCGACTTATAATCATGATCAACACTAAATACAAAGTTTTTCTTCATGAAAAGACCTTCCGACTTATAATCGAACCGACTTATAATCGAAAATATACGGTAGTCTAGTATTTTGTTACTTTTAAAGTGTGAACGTTGGTAATTTTCAGACAATAATAGAATATTATAATGTTAGTAATTTAAGAAAGTTGTAATCTCTACATCTAGATAATTATCACACTATGTAAACGGTGTCCTCTATAAAATGTGCCTTCATGTTTTTTGTAAAAAATTAAGAAGGCACAGTACACCATATCATATAGTGTCCTTAGTGGAAATGTGCCTTCATGTTTCCTAAAATCTAGGTAAAAAGAAACATGAAGGCACATTTTATCAAGGACACTGTTTATATCGAGAAGGCACATTACACCGTTTACACAGTGTGATTATTATGATTCTTACAAGTACAATGTTTATAAAGTTGTTTCACATGTAAAACATATGATCCTTTATTATACCCCCGCTAAATAGTAGTAGGGGTATACTGGTTTACCTCCATTCCTTCATTTGTTCATCTGTTCGTTCGTTCGTCTGTCCGTAACCACACTTTTCTCAGCAACTACTTTACAGAATGAAGTCATATTTTGGCAAAAACTTTCTCATGATGGTCCAATAAGTATATACAGATTTCAAGGTTACGTCATAAGTACTTCCTGTTTGCCGAGACTTTAATGGTTTTTAGCTCACCTGGGTGTGCCAGGGTGAGCTTTTGCCATCGCTTGGCGTCCGTCGTCCGTCCGTCCGTCGTTAGCTCACTTTCAAAAATCTTCTCCTCTGAAACCACTGGGTCAAATGGAACCAAACTTTAACTGAATCATCACTAGGGTATCTAGTTTCAAATTTGTTATTTTGTATGTCTTAGGGCAATCAACATGGCTGCCGTTACTAAAAATAGAACATAGGGGTAAATTACAGTTTTTGGCAAATAACTCAAAAACCATTACAGATATCAAAAATCTGACAGGAGAAAAAATGATCAGCCCATGCTGAAATTTTGAAGAAAATCTGACAACCCGTCTAAGAGTTATTGCCCTTTTTCCGTAAAATTTTCAAAATTTTGATGTTTTTTATATTTTATTGAAAAAACTATGACAGATAGAGGTTAAGTTTAAATTGGAAAAATGTTCAGCATGTTAAGATCTACCCACATGGATATTTTGAAGAAAATCCAAGTACCTATATATGAGTTGTGGTCCTTTATTGGTCAAATTTTTCGAGATTTTTTACTTTGTCCTATATTTCAAAAACGCTTTGAGATAGAGGTCAAGTTTAAAATGCAAAAATGTTCAGCATGTTAAGGACTATATTTTCTTGAACACATTCAAGTTTTCCAACCGCTTCCAAGATGGCCGCCAGCGGAGAACTTAGTTTACCATTTGACCTAATGGGAAAATTCATACAAAGAACTTCTTCTTGAGAACCACTGAATGGATTTGAACGAAACTTGGCATGAATGATGCTTATGAGGTGCTGACGAAGTGTTGTTACTTTAGTGTCGATCCATCATCCAACATGGCTGCCAGCGGGGATCTTAATTTTAACATTGGACCCTATGGGAAAATGCATACAAAGAACTTTTACTTTAGAACCACTGAATGGACTTGAACCAAACATGGCATGAATGATGTTTATGAGGTGCTGACCAAGTGTTATTACTTTGGTGCCAATCTGTCATCTTACATGCGGACAGCATTGGACCCTATGGGAAATGCACACAAAGATCTTCTAGAGAACTGCTAAATGGATTTAAATCAAACATGACATGAATGATGCCTGTCAGGTGCTGACCAAGTGTCACCAGCTGTGAACTTAAGTTAACAAAAGATCTTCTTCTAGAGAACTGCGTAATCCAAACTTTGCTTATGAGAAGCTGACCAAGTGTTGTTACTTCAGTTCTGATCCATCATCCAACATGGCTGCCAGCAATGGGGAAATGCATACAAAGATATCATGGAAAACCATTGAATGGATTCAATTTAAACATTGCATAAATGAAACTTGTGAGATTTTGATTTGACCAAGCTTGTTACTTTGGTGCTGATCGGTCTTCCGACATGGCCACCAGTAGCAAAACATAGTTTAACATTGGACCCAGTGGGAAATGCACTCTGAGACTGCTTGAACAATTTCAGTAGAATTTTGATATGATAGTCCTTATGTGACCCTCTTCAAAGTTTATGTTAAATAGCTGCCAGCAGGGAACGTAGATTAACTTAGTCCCTTTAGTTTGGAAACTGCTTGAACAATTTTAATTAAATTTTATAAAAAGTTTCTGATTCTTATGTACATACACCACCAAAGACGGACCATCAATTTGGAATTATAATGCTGCAGGTCCCAGGTGAGCGATACAGGCTCTTGAGAGCCTCTTTTTTAGCTCACCTGACCCGAAGGGTCAGTGTGAGCTATTGCCATCACTTTGCGTCCGTCGTCCGTCCGTCCGTTAAATTTTTCACATATTCATCTTCTCCTCTGAAACCACTGAAGCAAATTCAACCAAACTTTACAGGAATGATGTATGGAAGGTCCTTTACAAAGATTGCTCATTTCGTTCCGATCCGATAAAAAACATGGCCACCAGCGCGGACCTTAGGTTTAACATTGGACCATATGGGAAAAAATCACATTTTCATCTTCTGCTCTGAAAAGGCTGAAGCAAATTGAACCAAACTTTACAGGAGTGATGTTGTTTAGGTCCTTAACAAAGATGACGCATTTCATTCCGATCCAACGAAAAACATGGCCGTCAGCACGGAACATGGTTTAACATAGGACCCCATGGGAAAATAACATTTTCATCTACTCCTCTGAAACCACTCAAGCAAATTCATCCAAACTTTACAGGAATGATGTATGGAAGGTCCTTTACAAAGATTACTCATATTGTTCCGATCCGATAAAAAGCATGGCCGCCAGTGCGGAACTTCGGTTTAACATTGGACCCGATGGGAAAAATCACATTTTCATCTTCTGCTCTGAAAAGGCTGAAGCAAATTGAACCAAACTTTGCAGGAATGATGTACTAAAGGTCCTTAACAAAGATTGCTCATTTCGTTCCGATCAGATGAACAATATGGTGGCCAGCACAGAACATGGTTTAACAAAGGACCCTATGGGAAAAATCACATTTTCATCTACTCCTCTGAAACCACTGAAGCAAATTCAACCAAACTTTACAGGAATGATGTATGGAAGGTACTTTACAAAGATTGCTCATTCCGTTCTGATCCGATAAAAATGGCGGCCAGTGCGGAACTTAGGTTTAACATTGGACCCTATGGGAAAAATCACATTTTCATCTTCTGCTCTGAAAAGGCTGAAGCAAATTGAACCAAACTTTACAGGAATGATGTACTAAAGGTCCTTAACAAAGATTGCTCATTTCTTTCCAATCCGATGAAAAACATGGCGGCCAGCACAGAACATGGTTTAACATAGGACCCTATGGGAAAATCATATTTTCATCTACTCCTCTGAAATAACTGAAGCAAATTCAATCAAACTTTACAGGAATGATGTATGGAAGGTCCTTTACAAAGATTGCTCATTTTGTTCCGATCCGATAAAAAACATGGAAACCTATGGGAAAAATCATATTTTCATCTTCTGCTCTGAAACGGCTGAAGCCAATTGATCTGAACTTTACAGGAGTGATGTACTTACGGTCCTTAACAAAGATGGCTCATTTTGTTCCGATCCGACGAAAAACATGGTCGCCAGCACGGAACATGGTTTAACATTGGACCCTATGGGCAAATAACATTTTCATCTACTCCTCTGAAATTACTGAAGTAAATTCAACCAAATTTTACAGGAATGATGAATGGAAGGTCCTTTACAACAATTGCTCATTTCGTTCTGATCCAACAAAAACATGGCCGCCAGTGTGGAACTTAGGTTTAACATTGGACCCTATGGGAAAAATCACATTTTCATCTTTTCCTTTGAAACTGCAGAAGCAAATTCAACCAAACTTTACAGGAAGGATGAATAGAAGGTCCTTAACAAGGATTGCTCATTTCCTTACAATCCGTTAGAAAACATGGCTGCCAGCACGGAACATAGTTTATCATTGGACCCTATGGGAAAATCACATTTTCATCTACTCTTCTGAAACCACTGAAGCAAATTCAACCTAACTTACAGGAATGATGACTGAAGGTACTTTACAAAAATTGCACATTTCATTTCAATCCGACAAAAAACATTGCCTCAAGTGCAGAACATAGTTTAACATCGGAGCCCAGTATGAGAAAACCATCCTTTTCATCATCTTCTCTCAAAACAATTAAAGCAAATTATACTAAATGTATAGAAGGTCCTATGCAAAAATTACTCATTTCAATAGGATCAGACAAAACACACGGGTGCTAATTGAGAACATACCTTAACAGCCTACCCCATTGGTAAAAAACATTATCATTTTTGGTCATGCATGGCATAGAAGCGTTTTGTCAGGTGAGCGATACAGGCTCAGTCTCTGAGCCTCTAGTTTTATTGTTGTACAGCATATGGAATTTTTCGTCACAATTTTTCTGAAACGGAAAGAGGGATTCAATTGTTGTTATGCACAGAGCTTCCTTATGGTCCAATTTATCGTGTATTCAAATTTCAAGGTTATGTCGTAAGCACTTCCTGTTTGCCGAGACGTCATTGTTTTTCAATGTTGTACAATATATGGAATTTTTCGTCACAATTTTTTCTGAAACTGTAGGTGGGATTCATTTGTTTTGCACAGAGCTTCCTTATGGTCCAATCTATCGTTTATTCGAATTTCAAGGTTACGTCATAAGCACTTCCTGTTTGCGGAGACGTCATTGTTTTTCATTGTTGTACAATATATGGAATTTTTTGTCACAATTTCTTCTGAAACTGTAAGTGGGATTCAATTGTTGTTTTGCACAGAACTTCCTTATTGTCCAATCTATTGTGTATTCCGATTTCAAGGTTACACGGTAAGCACTTCCTGTTTGCCGAGACATCATTGAATTTCATTGTTGTACAATATATGGAATTTTTTGTCACAATATTTTCTGAAACTGTAAGTGGGATTCAGTTTTTGTTTTGAACAAAGCTTCCTTATGGTCCAATCTATCGTGTATTTGAATTTCAAGGTTACGTCGTAAGCACTTCCTGTTTGCCGAGACGTCATTGTTTTTCAATGTTGTACAATATATGGAATTTTTCATCACAATTTTTTCAGAAACTGTTAGTTAGATTCAATTGTTTTTTTGCACAAAGCTTCCTTATGGTTAATTCTTGTGTTTTCAGATTTCAAGGTTATTGTCATGAGCACTTCCTGTTTGCCGAAAGGTCATTGTTTTCAATGTTGTACAATAAATGGAATTTTTTGTCACAATTTTTTCTGAAACTGCAAGTTGGATTCAATTGTTGTTTTGCACAGAGCTTCTTTATGGTCTAATCTATCGTGTATTTGGATTTCAAGGTTAGGTTATGAGCACTTCCTTTTTTTCTGAGATGTCATTGTTTTTCATTGTTGTACAATATATAGAATTTTTCATCACAATTTCTTTTGAAAATGTAAGGCAGTTTTAATTGTTGTGCAGACAGTTATCATTGAAAATGTTGGTTACTAGGATTATATAATTGTTTTTATACTTGTACTGTGTCCCGACACAATTAAATTTTCACTTGCCACATTGATTCAGGGTACAATGAGGGGGGGTATATCAGGCTGCCATTCGGGGCCAGCTCTTGTATTTATGATGTTCTAATGGCCCATTATGCTAGATGTAGAAAAAAGTTTTATGAATCTGTGAAGACTCAATACTTTTGTTTATTTCAGTACGGCCTTCCAAAGAGCCTGGTTGGTTAGAAGGACAATTAAATGGTAAAACAGGATTAGTGCCAGAGAACTATGTGGAATATATAGACTGATGCAATATTTTTCCCATAATGCAATATTTATCTGTGATCAAAATACTGTAGCATTCATACTTAGAAGTAAAGCGACTGTATCATAGAATTTATACTTAGTACATGGGTATTAGGTCAGTGTTGGTAATATCTAACTAGAGAATTTATTCATAGTACATGGATATTAGATCAACACTGAAAGTTATCGTACCGTAGTGTTCTTAATATAGTCCAAAGATGGTAGGTCAGTGTAACTGTATCAGCATTCACCCTTCATACAAAGAACGACAATATTATACTATGTACAGAGACATCAGTACTGCTGGTATTACATTAATACATCCACACTACCAGATTATTATCAACAAAATATATATATATATATATATGTATTTGTAACCTAAATCAGACGGTGACTCTAAAGCTTTTAGGATATAATTAGTGATTGCTTATAGCTTATTTGCCTTTCACCATGACATCATTCGTTGAGACATTCAGTTTGTATGAAACACTGTTAAAATTTATTACGGTGACATGGGCATGAAATTTGACATTTCTTTTTTGCAAAATTTCATGGAGGACTCGTCATTAACATGACTACTGTTACTCGTATGATGAAAACACAAGACACTGAGTCTAAAGGAACCACAACTATGTAATAAGAAGATTAAATAGCATTGTCTCAAAATTTTATAAAGATACGAATGTTGTCTCTTAGATACATTTAAGATCACATCAGTACATGGCAATCATAATCTCATTCATATTGATTTGGCTGCAAGCCGATTTACTGCCATTAAGTTTTATCACTATTAAAAATACATCTATGAATTTCAAAATAAATGTACATTATGTTATATATGTATATGACAGATAATTTTTGTACGAGTCATACAGTAGGGCAAACAAGCAGTACAGTGATTATAATTCCTTTGAAAACACCAGTAAGAGATATTTGTTTTGATAAGATGTTGTTTTGTTGGCGTTTATAAATATTTAGCACAAATATGCCTACCTCGCTGACGCTGTAAAATTTCGCTTCTGTTACAAATTTTCCTGTTGATATTGTTGCATATCTGAAGTTATTTCCCTTGTATATTCGTTATAAGTACATGTATGTTCAGTTTCAAATATGTCCTAGATATATAATTTTTTT
>MJUU01073562.1:134361-155228 GCA_002080025.1 Modiolus philippinarum | reverse complement strand
GTAATTGAGGTGCATTTATAATTTTCCCTATATGACAATTCTTCAACTAAATTTTAATTGACAAAAAACAATTAACCTGAAGCGCTACAAATTGATTAAATATAAATCACCCTTAGCTCAACAGTGTTCATTCATTAGTGATAGATTTGTTTCTGGATTGAACATGATTCAAAAGTTACGTATTGCCCTGCCACACATTTATGAGCCATATAATATTACCCTTTTCCATTATTCTGCAAAAAAGAGGGATGGAAGGACCTTATACAGGGTGCCAGGATCGGCCATTTTATTCAGCGGGAATTCAGGATTAATGCTTAAAGGGATCCTGTATTTGCATTGTCATTTTTCGGGAATCGGGATTGAAAATTTTATTTTCTCGGGAATACGGGATTTGACAATTGTTTCCTTGGGGTTCCTGGACCATACCCCCTCTTACCCACCCTCAAAAAAGTATTTCTTGCCTTGTTTAACACCTCTTGGCATATTTATTTGACATTATGTATGTCTCTTGACCACAATAGTCAATTTTTGAAATGAGTTACTTCCCTTTGGACTTCAAATTTCATGCCAGAACCTCATTCTAGTTTTACTTTGTCTATTTCTAGGAGATATCCCCCTTTGGACTTGACGGATATGAAATAATGGTTCTCTGGATTCTTTTGTTTTTTTTGTTTGTTTGTTTTTGTTTTGTTGTCTTTTTTTTTGTTTTGTTTTGTTTTTGTTTTATTTTTTTGGAGCACTGATATAAAGTTGTCCTTAAATATGAAATTAATTTCCATTGAATAATGAAAATAGGTGCAAAAGCTGAAAATAAGCTCCATTTAGCTACGGCTTGTAACCTACCCACAAACAAAGTTCACTCAGGGTTTGTCTACAATCTAGTTGCATTGCAGAGTTTTTTCTAAAGATGCTGTGTAATTTAGGAAGCTGGACATTATCAAGCACTTGTGTATATGAAATGGCATGAATGTATCTTACTATTAGCAGATTTCACATCAAAATAAAGTTTTTGAGTACAAATGTTGATTACTAGTATATCTAGGTCATTAAACAAACTATTTTCTTTACCTGGAGATAGATGTCAACATGCAGGTATGCTGGGTTCTCTTTCAACTTCATATAATGACAAAATAAAAAATTTCCAGTTCCTTCAAATGTTATTTAGGCACTTGAAAATAATAATGGTTTCCCCATATTTGTGAATTTTGAAAAAAATTATAAAAATTTAATTTCTTACTATGGTACCCTGTATTTTTATTACATTTGTAATTCCTCTTTAAACTTTAAATCTATAAGATGTGTGATGGTGGTAACTTCGTTTACTTGTTTACGTTTTTATATGGGGTATGTTAGCATTTTTTATAGTTCCTTAAGTAATTCTAATGAGTACGGCCACATAAATTCTCGCCGGGACACTTCCTGTTTGGCTTCACCAGAGTTTTTGAAAAGTGTCAGTTTTGTCAGTCTGGCTGACAAAAATTGTTCCACTGAAAATATGAAGTTCTATAGTATATTTCAACTATCGGGACAGTCAAACGTTGGGATTTGAAACAAAGACGCTCATTATCTTTGGCTATCGTTGTTTTTATAATATTATAAAATGTCACAAGTATTCATTGTCATCACTACAGTATTTCTTATACTGTATATTTCATGAGATATGTAACAGGATAACAAATAAATATTTTGTTAATACAGCATTAATCATTTCAAATATCCTGGAATCCCGATTTTACATCGGAATGAACAACAAGCCACAATCTCACTCCAGGTACAGATGTCTTATATAATATATTAGATAATTATACATTTTAGTTCGCCTCAGCAAAGTAGAGGGGGACTATTGGAGTACCCTCGGCGTCCACATCCGCGTCCATGTCTGTGTCCGTGTCCGCCTCCACGTCCACATTTGGGTATATATCTTGGAAACTATGAAGGGTATGGTCATCAAACTTTGTTTGCAGGTGTATCTTGGGTTGTCTCACAGCCCCAGGAAAAGTAGGTCTCTCTGACCTATATTTCATGCTTGATCGCCTTACATATAATTTTAGGTCCAAGTTCATATCTTAGTTCCTGTACATGGTAGGACCATCTAACCTTGCATGTGCATGCATCTTTGGCGGTAGGTCAGCATCCAGGTAAAATTAGGTCACTTTGACCTACATTTTCCGCATGATTGACTTACATTCAAGTCTACATCCGAGTTCATATCTCGGGTATTGTACATGGTAGGATCATATAACCTTGCATGTGCATGCGTCTTTGGCGGTAGGTAAGCGTCCAGGCAAAATTAGGTCACTTTGACCTACATTTTCCGCATGATTGACTTACATTCAAGTTTACGTCCGAGTTCATATCTCGGGTACCGTACATGGTAGGACCATCTAACCTTGCATGTGCATACATCTATGATGATACATCAGCATCGAGTTCAACCTGTGTCAATTTTTCATACATTTCTGCTTGATTGATTTACATTCAGATCTCAATCACTGTACATGATAGTGTCCTTTTACCTTGCATATGTATGCATCTTGGATGAAACATAAGCATCCAGGACAAATTGGATCCTTTTGACCTACATTTTACGCTTGATCAACTTACACTCAAGTTCTTGGAAGAGTTCATATCTCAGTCAAGGTACATTATAGGATCATCTAACCTTGTATATGCATGCATTTCAGATGGTATATCAGTATCCAGGCAAAGTTGTGTCATTATGACCTTTATTTTCTGCTTGATCAACTTATCATTAAATGTAACATAATAGTTCAATTTTCAGCTACTGTATGTTACATGTTAATGTAAACTTAGATATGCATCCATCTCTGATGTTGAGCAGTATCAAGGCAAAGTTATATTACTGTGACCATATGCCACAACAAGGCAAACTTTGTAATTGTTGATTACCTATGTTTTCAGAAATCTTATAAGCTAGGTATCTCATTAATGTAAAACAGTGGATAAGTTTATAAGATACCTTATATACTTATAAGATATCTTTTAAAGTTTATTAGATATCTTATATATTTTATGAGATATATCTTACATATTTTATAAGATATCTTATTAACTCTTCATTTTATGGGATTAAGCTTTAATTAAACTTTATAAGATATTTTGTAAAAAAAAATAGGCGATATCCTAAAAGCTGAGTAAATATAAATATGGCTTGCCATACCCTTCCCCAATAAATTGAAGAAGTTAGAATATAGAATTTGTCTATAAGGGGATGACCATTTGATTCTAAGGGGGGTTCTGGCAGTTTCGGTCGAGCCAGATTTTTTATTTTCAAAATTTTGTGGGCCAGAATATTTATTTTTCGCCCCGTTGCGGCGAAAATTTTTATTTTCAATAACATGATCTAATCGTACCAATAAATCTAAGGTCAGATTATTTATTTACTTGGATGTGCAGGCCAGATTATTTATTTTCAACTGAATATTTATTTACAAAATCTGCCAGCCCCCCCCCCCCCCCCTTTTCAGAATTAAATGGTCATCCCCTAAGTTGAAACTGCCCTTGGAGTCAATCAATCTGTCACATTATGGTTAGCTTTATTTATCAATGTAGCACTTTATATGTATTTTACAAGCTGTTTTTGCCAAAATAGAAGAAATGTTGATTACTTTGTTTGTTATAAAAGGATGAAGTATTAAACCTTTCTTCCAAGGTACTGAAACAAACACACAACTGGATGATGGAGATCTGCATTAAAAGGGTTTTTTCTATGTTAAGTTGAACTGCAAATGTCAATATAATATAACATAATCAATTTTATAATTTTTTTTAGATTTCCGGCTCTGTATTCGTAGTCATTTCCGTAATAGATTTAAATATCATGTTGCTTAGTTACGATACCAACCGATCATGGCGCCTCAAACAAGATGGCGGCGAAAATGAACAGGTACTTTATTTGTTTACGTACTTTATAAAGAAAACAGGCGAAAATGTGTAAAACTAGAACAGAAAACCATTAGTCAGTGAAGTCAAAAACTATACAATTACAAGAAATATGTTGAATCATCAATAGTAGGATGAAATTGGCCAATTTCGTTTAAAATGAATCGGAGCATGTGAGAATAGGGTATAGCCTGACATGGCATGTGCACTTGAAAATTTAAGTGTGCGGAAACCATAAGATTTTACAGAGATTGGTAATATGTATTTTAACCTTATAAATAAAGGAGCAGTTAAAGACTAGACTGACATAGGCTATGCCTGTGGCCTGTTGACGTGTTGTGCATCCCATTATCGAATGGGGGTCCCTAATCCCTTTTGGGATTCAAAGCCAGAGATGTTTTTTGATATTGCCTGCCTCAGAGGCAGGCGAGGCAGGCAATATCAAAAAAACATCTCTGGCTTCGTATCCCAAGAGGGATTATTTTTTCTCACGATCCCATTTCCCGTTTTCTCAAAAAGGCAAATCCTGCATCCCCTTATACCCAATCGAGACTCACTTGAATGTTTGCAGGGGATCCTAAAGGGGGAAAGGGGGGGCTGTGTACCATGTCCGAAAAATAAAAATAGGCTTGGTTTGATGTATGAAAATAGCCCTTAATTTGAAATTTGTGTGTACGTTGTACAAAGCATGTTTTTGTAAAAAATATGTGAAATAATTATGCATCCTTATCATGCAGATAAGTGTACATTTAAGATGTAGATACTACTATTGTATAACAGTATTTTAAATTTGATTTAAGCGCTCGACATGACAAAATACTAATCGATCAATTGATGGTGGCTATTATGAAGCAGAAGGTCTTCTAGATGTATGAAAAATAAAAATGGCCATACATGTACATTGTAATAAAATAACCTTTAACCACTCTCTTTCTTTATATGCAAATGGTTCAATTATTTTTTAATTAAATTAAACTTAGCATTTAATGGCATCAGTTTTATATAGTGCGAAATTGTCCTAACCGGACCCCGTTTATCATCATGTCTTATTTTGTTGGGGCTTCCAGAGAGTTCTCATTTATGGGGTTTTCAATATGGGAATCCCTTTCCCAAAATCCTGTTCATATTGTTCCACTTTCCCGTTCACGAGCAGAAAAATATTTAACACAAAATCTTTAAAGAGGCCGTCTTTTCCCATTTCACAGGCTCAGTTTTCAGAGGTTCCCACTTAATGCTGGACATTCTTTCCCGTTTTCACATGCACTTTTTAAAAAGGCCAATATCACATATACCCTATTGAAACCCACATTTATCTGTCACAGTGTATGAGTGTCAGTTAACCACAAGGAGGGGTCGGACAGCTTTTTCTTTAATTAGTTTCTTGGGACCCATTGCATTCTCAAATCATTGTTCTCGTCCCAATCACTGACTTCACCCCTACACTTTGTACACTGTTAGAAATATATATTGATGGTGGCTATTCCAGGTAAGTCAATCAGTGTTATTTTTCTAGGGATTTCGGCTTTTAAAAGGCAATGCTCACATTGACATGCATACTGCTTACATGTTGTGTTATGTCTTATATGACAGAGCAGAATTGTCGGTCCTTCTAATAAAGAATAACAAAAATTACAGCAGTTACTGTACATTTAATTCCTGGATATGGCCATTTCAACAACTAATGTATCCGTAGTGCAGATCAAATCAAAACATTTGGAAGACCATTGACCAAAACTTGTAAAATCTGACAGAGAACAGATAACCAAAAATGATCTATTGAATGAAAAGAAAAAATAAAATAAGCGTAGAGCTATGCAAGAGGGAGTCCCTGGATAATGTGTAGTTTTAAGCAATATTTTCTAAAATTTTGATACATTGTATTGGAAGTTTCCAAATGAAATATATTTTTGGTTCAGCACTAAAGTTATGACTACTGGGTTGATGAATACCCTAGGAGACTAACAATCCACCAGCAGAGGCATATACCTGAGAAAAGAATTGAATTGAGACTAAGTCGAGAAAAAGATGCAAGCATACAAATGTTACCCAGTTTACCTTAATTTGGCATTGGTTAAGGAGAGTCTCTATCTTGTATAGATACTAGTAAGGCATGACCCATGTAATGCACTATTCCCGTAAAGAATAAAATTCTTCACTTGGAAACATATTGTATATATTATGAGGCCAAAAATTATGTCTTCCAGATATTATGTGTATGAACATGGGTGGATATGATATATATAGTCTCTAACATTGTTTCCAGTTTATTATGTATATTTTTCACATCGAGATAACTAAATTTTTACCATTTTAAATTAAAGTTTGAGGTTAACTTTAAAATGTGAAAATTTTACTATCAAGATTTTAAAAAATTATTGTAATAAACTGGATAACAAATGTTAGAGATTGTTTCCAGGCATGGGGCAAATTACATTGCAATATGTAATGCATTATATTACAATTACATTCGAAAATTTAGCCTTATATTACAATTACAATTACTTCAATGCATTATATTACAATTACTTTACAAAAGTAGTGCATTAAATTACACATTACTTTTTTCAAATTTGATCAGAACAGAAACAGTTAATCATGCATTTGCAATTTATTTACAGTGAATACTGTGAACATGTTTAGGTAGCAGGAAAAAGACCAAATTCAATCTACTTTTTAAAACTGACAGTATTGCTTCTCTTGAAAATGATGCAGATAAAATAAAAAATTACAAGTGAAAAGATCCATCTTCCTAGTTGAAATTCTGTACTGGTGTATTTCGTTTCATTTATAAGTAATGTATATATTCTCTCTTTTACTATGTATATGTAGTTTCTATTTTTCCTCCTTTTTCACAATTTTTCTGGGACAATTTTGAAATTTACAATTAAAAATTAAGCCTTAAGAATTGGGGGAGATAATTGTTGGCTTATTTCTCCTTCACTACGTTAAGTTCATGTGATCTTTTCAAAGTTTAAAGAATGAACTTTATATGTAGTTTTTTGAGAAAAAAGTTTAGTTCAGTTCCCTATACATATATATTCATGGTTGGTTTCTTATAACTGACACATTAATTAACACCAATTAAAGCCATTAATCCACTTGTCAAAAGAAAGGAATCAATTGAAATGTAAACTAATCTAGAGTTTTACATGTGGCAATCATTGATCTTTGAACCAATTATACTTTGATCACTAGAAGCTTGTGTTTTTACTGTAAAATAAGGATGCAAATATTCAAAACTAGAATGCAGATTAAAAGTTTTTCATCATAAAATTTCTTAATAAAAACAAAATATTGTTTTTTATACTTTTAGATATTAAGATGCAAAGTTGGCAGATATAAGGGAAAAACAATGTTCTAAATTGACGAGTTCTAATATATTTCAGTAAAATAATTTTATAGGTGAAAAGCTTTACCCAAAGAAAGAAGTAATGCTATTTAATGCCATGTAATGCTTAAATTACAGGCATTTTTGAAATGTAATGCATTATATTACAATTATATGTAATGCTAAACATGGAGAATTACACATTACATGCATTACTTTGTAATAATGTAATGCATTACAGGGCATTACAATTACAAATTAGCATTACCCCATGCCTGATTGTTTTTCTAATTTCTACTGAATTTATGTGAAGTAAAATGATCTCTTTAGTCTCCATTCTCAAATTTGCCGCCATTTTGTTGCTTCCATCATTGCTATGTGTATCATTGCGCCATTCACAAAAAGGGATGTTGAGTGAAATATTTTCAATAAAAATGTCATATTACCAATAAATTGAGTAATCTTGGTCCTAAAAATGCATAAAACCATTTTGCTACACAATGATGCAGACCTGTGTTAATTTCATCAACATCCGGTAGTGCACTATTTCTAGAAACTGACAAGAGACATTTACATGATTGACCAATCGCCAACTGAGAACAAATATATCCACATTTTAGTTATTGTTTTGATAACTAATTGATCAAGAGGTGTTTAAATTTGCTAGAAATTAGAGAAATATAAATATAATACGGCATTAATGTTAGAATGTATAAGGATATGCACATATATAAACAACAATCTTTATGTTCATAATGCTGAATTCGCAGTCAGTGGTTGACACAATAGTGTTTTTGTGTATTTGATTTAAATATATTGCCTGTACAGTTAAAAACTTATTTATATTATACCCTGTTTTCTAACAATACATGTACTGGTAAGTAAAGCTAAACTTTAGTGTATTAAAAATATGAAATGATCATGACTTGTTGTTTGACAACCAAATAATGTATCTCATTTTTGGTTCTTTCGACTACATATATTATCATCTTAAAGTATTGGTAATATGTCAATATATCAAATATGATGACTTGTTAACTTTGTCAATTATGATTTTAAAAGGGATAGATAATTGTACAATTTGTTTATTTATGTAATAAAACCCAGACAAGTACAAAGGTATTGGTTTCTTTTTACAATATTTCATTTTCCTGTTGTGTGTATGATGTTTTATGGCTTAAAAACTACAAGTGCATGTAGGGTTAATTTTTTTCGTCACAGTAATAGAGCAATATTGTAAAAAAATATTACATGTACATGTAAGACTTGCCTCATATCATGGGTAATTAATGTAATTATGCTTTCTATGTTTGTATAGATTCAGAAATGGATGAAGGATAACATAATACTCAATGGATGACAAGTATGGCAGCTAATGATGTGCTTTACAATGAAAAATTCATCTATTTTTTTCAACAAGAAGAAAAGCGTAAAGTACCAAAACGTTATCGTAAAACACCGGAAGAGCTGCCGGAAAGTTTGAGGTTTGCACATCCAAATCCTAAAGTAGCTGCTTATCTCGCTAGTAAAAACAGAGAGGCATTAAAACAACAAGAACAGGATCCATTTGGAGATGGGTTAGGCAAACGTAGTTTGCTACCAACTATTAACCAAACAGTGACAAATATTAAAAATAGATTGGATAGCGCCTTATCTAATGATGAAGACTCACAGAAATATTTATTTGAGGATGCAAAAAGTAATTCACATTCCATTCTTCAACAGTTAGCAAGGTATCTATATTCATATGATGATCTTGCAAGTCATATTCCAAAAAGTTTAGAATTCCAGTTAATGTCAACATGGAAGGAACTTACAAACGACGTTGTTTATATACCAAGAGAATGGCAAACTACGGAAGTAAAAGAGCAATATTACACTTCCTTACGAGAGGCCCATAGTGACGATGATGATGAAGAAGTAACAGGTGGTCGGACGTCAGTTTTAGATAAATCATCAACAAAGAAAGTAAAAAAACAATTCAATAGACCTGTCATACCAGAAATTATAGAGGAAGATGGAAAAGGGGACAGTAGTAAACTTAATGTACCTAAACGTAATGATAGTAGAATGTCAACCATGTCTGTATCTCGAAGTAAGATGGATGTACGAACAGGAAGAATGTCCAGAGATCCTAGAGGTTCAAGTAAGTAAAGAAATCATATGGTCTAGGATATCACACAGTAGTTTTTACACTTGTTGATATGTATTAAATACAAGTGATTTTTGTTGCCTTTGCTTATGATTAGTCCATAATCTGCTGTTCTTATAGCTTTTCAACTTTGTTGGATACAGTTAAGTTGAAAAAGGCTTATTCTGATAATTATAGTATTCCTTAGACTTTGCTATTCATAAAGAGAGAACTTAATGTTACAAGTTTTGGTTGTTCGTGATGTTAGACAAGAATATGAATCAACTTTAATACTAACATATTTATATACCTCGTTTATACTTTTGTGTATACATCATATATAAGCTATTGTATTACATTTATCATATTTATATTTATGGCTGGTTTCCTGGCTCTTTAACGTATTATATTTGCAATTCTTCAATGAACATACCAATATTCCTCTAGTAATACCTATAAAACTCCTTCTAAACTCCTGTCTTTTATTTGCCAGTCAACCAATCAAGATTCTATAGAAATTCTATTGTATACCAATTTGTACTGCCTGAAGGGTTTACCTTGATACTCCAGTAATCATGGTAATGACAAATAGGTATACAATATAATTCTATAGAATCTTGATTGGTTGATTGACAAAGAAAAGATAGGAGTTTTGAAGGAGTTGTTATAGGTGTTACATGAGGAATATTGGTATGTTCATTGAAGAATTGCAAATATAATACGTTATTGAGCCAGGAAATCCGCCATAATAGTTGTTTATCTAGAATTGATCAAGATTTCAGTATTTACATAAAAAATGGCATTTCAATAAAAAAAATTAAGTTTGTCCATTTTATAAAGTTTACAGTTTGAAATGCAAAACTATGACTACCTTAAAAAATTATGAGATCAAACGTTTTTCAACTCAAAAGTAGAAATCATGTCATACTGATCATGCATGATTACTTTGACTATAACTACTGATTTCAACAATAGTTGGTACATGTAAAACCTTTATATTTGTAAAACATTCAGTTTGTTACATACATACACTCAAATACCAGGGAGAAATTATCTTTGAATTGCTAACATAGAGATAACGTATTATCAAAGTGTAAATGGTGAACAACATTAATATGTATTGAATGAATTTGTTTGTCGTTCTACTTCAGATATACTGTCCGTAAGAGTTGTTAAGTATTACTGAATAGAAATCAATAATTAAACCGTCATTGTCAATACCGAGTTATACCTAATGCGTTAATTGAAATTCTTTTGTTAGCTTTTACCTACAGTTGAGCTTTAAATTGTATAATTCAAGTCGGAAATCATTTTATATGCAATATCCTTCCCTTCGGACTTATTGAAATGTGTTTTTAAAGATTAAATAAACATAATAAATGAGATGTCATTAAATAAAGGCTTTTATATTTAAATGCAATTTATATACAACTAATGGGCACGTGTGAATCCTAAGCTACAGTTTAATGTAGGTCAAGTCTGGTTGCCAACAACATCTGACCTACATATGAATTGTTAGGAATGTACACCTCTTATATAAATTGTTCAGTTTTTCATAAAATCATTTAGAATTAGCTACATTATCATTTAAGGGACAATGTTAAACTTTGGGACAATAACTAGAGCCATGTTTTTGTCGGAGACAACAACCAAACCCGTTGTTCAGATACATTCCTTTATTGTATGATATTATAGGTTTTGATGTATTGATATTTGAAAAGTTAAATAACTTTTAAATCTTGGTCTTTGATTTTAAGTAACATTTATCCAAAGCTAGGATCAAATTTGTCATGCACAAGCTACACTTTAAATCAGCGTATTCTTATGTTCTTAAGTCCTACTTGTTTTTATGATAAGATTTTAATTTGATGTTACAATCAATACAAACAGTAAATCAATACCCTTCCGTGTCAACAAGTTATAACATTTTTCAACGGTAAGCTCCTGCCACGAGTTCTGCACTTTAACATAAAATTAAAAAAGATTTTAGAAGCTGCTTGTTGATTTAATGATTTGTTTGACAAATATAATACAATATTGATCTTGACTTAACACGGTTGAAGGGACTTTGTTAATCTACATATCTTCTGAAATAAAAGGCATTTTGTTAAAATGGATACAATAAACAATAACTTTATTAAATCTGTATATAAAGAAATGTTGTATTTCATTTTCAGTCACCAAGTTACTTATTGAATGAAAGTAAAAAGTTAAAAATCATGTTTCCTATATTTTTTTAGACATTTTGAGATGTAAGTTTTGATTGCATTTGATATCAAATTTTTATTGCAGTTGTATGTTTGTGGCATTCATGCAGCATAAAAATGTAGCTAAGGCTGAAATGAAAAATTTTGATTGAAAGGGTTCATGATGTTACATGTACTGCTGATTTAAAATTGCTGATGGTTGAATGAATTGATCCAATGTTATTTTATCATATTTTTTTTTTATTGGAAGCACTCTCCTTTTAATGAAAATGATTAATAAAGGGAGATAATTGTGTTACCAGACCTTTTTTTTTAGCTTATTACATGTATTTAGTCATTGCAACATGTACCCATTTCATCAACATTTTCCATATGATCAAAATTTATTGTCCCAGTCCCCATCTTCCTTTGAATTGAATTGCAAAAGTATGTCTATGGTTCATTTGTAATATTGAGAATCCTGTTGTACTGGTCTGAGGCCTGCTGTGTTGGTCTGAGGCCTGTTGTACTGGTCTGATGCCTGCTGTGTTGGTATGAGGCCTGAGGCCTGTTGTACTAGTCTGAGGCCTGCTGTATTGGTCTGAGGCCTGCTGTGTTGAACTGAGGCCTGTTGTACTGGTCTGAGGCCTGCTGTGTTGGTCTAACGCCTGCTGTATTGGTCTGAGGCCTGCTGTGTTGATCTGAGGCCTGAGACGCCTGTTGTGTTGGTCTGAGGCCTGCTGTGTTGGTCTGACGCCTGCTGTATTGGTCTGAGGCCTGCTGTGTTGATCTGAGGCCTGAGGCCTGCTGTGTTGGTCTGACGCCTGTTGTGTTGCAATTGGTCTGAGGCCTGCTGTGTTGGTCTGATGCCTGCTGTATTGGTCTGAGGCCTGCTGTGTTGATCTGCGGCCTGTTGTACTGGTCTGAGGCCTGTTGTGTTGATCTGAGGCCTGCTGTGTTGGTCTGACACCTGCTGTATTGGTCTGAGGCCTGCTTTGTTGAACTGAAGCCTGTTGTACTGGTCTGAGGCCTGCTGTGTTGATCTGAGGCCTGAGGCCTGCTTGTGTTGGTCTGACACCTGCTGTATTGGTCTGAGGCCTGCTGTGTTGCTCTGATACAAATGTACATGTACATTTATCTGTTTTAGCTAGCTACATGTATGAAGCCAAAGATTAATAAACATGATAAAGCTGAATGAGAACTGAAAACAAAGTTACTAAATATTTTGTAATAACTTATAATAAAGCTGAATGGTAATATCTGATGTTTTCAATTTAACGTGAGAAGAATTCTAGAAAGAAGCTTTTAAATATAAATACTTGTATCCATTGCGGAATGTATAACATTACAGGCAATCTATAGGCCTGTATTGAAAACATTATATGCAAAGTAGTGTTCTAGTACATGTACTGTGAGAAAAGAGAAAAATCCTGAAACAATGCTTTTCATCACACTTTTATTTGAGCAAAATAGTGGAAATTTACAATTTATTTAGAATAATTTCAACACCCATTTCAGAAGTGTTTATGTCCTGCTTGAAATCTTCATACACATACATTGTATTATTATGGCTTTAAAGGTAGTTTGCAGTCTTTGCCTTTAACTAAAATTTTACATTTTGAACAAATAATTTTCTATGATTACATTTTTTGTTTTATATATTACCAACTTTCATAATAATAGCATTATTATAATATTGCAAAAAAATGATATCGCTTTGTGAATAGAACCATTTTTGTTGGTTTTTTTTTTCTCGTCTATATTGCTGTTGTGTGTCATAGGAACTAACTAATGAATTATAAGCCATTGATTGTAAGTTTCTCGAATGTAATATATATATTGTCTATACACTGCATAAAATTTATATTTCTCATATAGGATTTTCACCAAATCGAAGTACTTGTACCAATCAAGTGTCACGTAAATCAAACAGAAAGGGTGAATATGTTGCATTGATGATTTATGCAATACTACACCGCTGCATGTTACTTGCAGATAATGCACAAAATATTGGAATGGTTGACAACCAAGTTTTATCTCTGCACATTGTTTTCATTTTGAAATATTTATATCTTTGTATTGATTAAGCAATGAAAAAAATAAATTATTGATAGGAAAATTAAAAACAGAATTGTTTTGTAAAATAGGGGAAATTACTTGATGTATGTTATGCGTAAGTGTTCTGTAAACAACATTGGCAACAATTAATTTTCAAACTTGATGAAAACTTAATGGCATATATATATGAGACTCCATATACATATTTGCATTGGTGCTTATTGAAATTTTGAATGTACATGGCCTCTGTATAAGTAAGTTAAATGTATAATAGTGCAATACAAGGTTCCATACATAACTTTAATAATTCAGAAGTCATACTAATACTTGTCAGTGACCATATCAGTTTCCATCATAGTTATTTCATATACAATTCAAAAAGATATTTCTTTATCTACCAGTAATATATATCCCAAACTTATAATGAGAATGCCATTTTTAGTTCGCCTCAACGAAGTTGAGGAGGACTATTGGAGTACCCCTGGGGTCCGCATCCGCATTTAGGTATATATCTTGGTAACTATGAAGGGTAGGGTCATCAAACTTTGTGTACAGATGCATCTTGGGCTATCTCACAGCCTCCAAGAAAATTAGGTCTCTTTGACCTATATGTTCCGCTTGACTGGCTTTCATTTAATTTTAGGTCCGAGTTGATATCTCAGTAACTGTACAAGGTAGGATCATCTAACCTTGCATGTGCATGCAACTTTGGGGGTCGGTCAGCATCCAGGCAAAATTAGGTCACTTTGACCTATATTTTCCGCATGAGTGACTTACATTTAAGTTTACGTCCGAGTTCAGATCTAAGTAACTGTACATGGTACAATCATCTAACTTTGCATGTGCATGCATCTTTGGCGGTAGGTCAGCATCCAGGCAAAATTAGGTCTCTTTGACCTATATTTTCTGCATGATTGACTTAATTCAAGTTTACATCCGAGTTCAGATCTAAGTAACTGTACATGGTACATCTAACCTTGCATGTGCATGTATCTTTAGGGGTAGGTCAGCATCAAGGCAATATTAGGTCTCTTTGACCTATATTTTCCGCATGATTGACTTACATTCAGGTTTTACATCCGAGTTCAGATCTAAGTAACTGTACATGGTAGGATTATCTAACCTTGCAGCATGTGCATGCATCTTTGGGGGTAGGTCAGCATACAGGCAAAATCAGGTTATTTTGACCTATATTTTTTGCATGAGTGACTTACATTCAAGTTTACGTCTTGAGTTCAGATCTAAGTAACTGTACATGGTAGGATCATCTAACCTTGCATGTGCATGCATCTTTGGGGGTAGGTCAGCGTCCAGGCAAAATTAGGTCACTTTTCCGTTTATGTCCGAATTCAGGTCTCGGTTACTGTACATGGTAAATATAAGATCATCTAGCCTTTGTATACATGCATAAGGGATGGTAAATGAGCACCCTGGCCATAATGGGTTTCTGTGTCCATGTGCCATAACGAGGCAAACTTTGTAATCGTTGATTACCTATGTTTGATATAAAAGGTTCATTAGCTATATAGATATGATTTATGATAGCAAAAACTGACTTTTGTTGAGATCTGATAAATAAACATTGAATGCATGTAACTTAACTTTTCTACAGTTTCTCTCATATATGTGTGAAAAAAATGTGCTTACATTATTTGCATGATTTTCAAACATGTTTTTAGATACAATGAATAGAAATCAAACATTGAAATGACCCCTTAAAAATACTCAAATTGCTGCAGTTGGAACAATGATTAAAGTGATTTTTAAACCCCTGCAAAGTAAGTTTATGGAGAATATATTATGGTAGGATCTTGATGAAACTTTACACAAAGAAAGATCTCTATATGCAGATGTACAAGAAGGAAATATAATTATTGTCCAACACCATGAAGGGGAGATAATTTTGTCATTTCTTTTCTTTCTTTTTTTTCGAATGAATGGGGGTGCAGGAGTTTATTCTAGTTTTTGTCTTGGTCAGGATCACATTGTTTATGCACTAGAATATTCATTTTAAGTTCAAAAATAGCACATCTGTATTAGATGTAGATTTGTAGTGGAATTGTAATTTGTAGGTTTTTGTATACACACATGTAAGCATGACAGGGTGACAGTTACAACTTTTATCATATACTAGTCTCTATTAATTAATATGTACTGTATGAATATGGCAAGATTATTAGTGTTTTTTTTATTCAAAAGTTAAAAAAAAGCATAATATATGTATATTTAGGTAATTATAGACATCATATTACTTTTATATATTTATTATGGTGCATGCATAGATTTATAGATGTAGTCAAAAAAGCTATATTGTATTATTCACATTGAATGTATGACTGTTTCCATGGTACCAAATTTTTGGCATGTAACGTAATCATAAAAGAACAAAACTTCATAATACAACATTCATATATACAAGGAATCTGTGACGCAACCTTCACTACCAGTTGACGTATAATAAGAAGTCATTTAATTTTAGTTTATGTCTTCTGTCCGAAAGCTTAACTGTACTATTGGAGACAAAAAAAGCATATATTTTAATAAAATATGATTTCTTTTTGGAGAGAATTTAAAAAATGCTCTATGTATGTGCATGTGCAATTTAAAATCATTATTTGACTATGCAAACTTAATTTACATTGTGCCTTTTACAAAATTTCCAAAGCTGACCTACAGATCAGAAAAAAAATGGTAACCATGGAAAATTAGGCACCATTTATATCACATGCATGGATATATGGACATAAATGCTTCATATAGAATTATTTTAACCTCTTCACTTACAGTAGCTGGTATACGTTCACCCAATGTCAAGAAAGGAACGCATGACGATGCTTTATCCAATATTGGAGAAACACCATCTGATCCAAGATGTGAGTTCAAATGTTGTGGACAAAATTAATGTTTTAAATTGCTATGAAAGGATAAGTTTTGGTAAATAATGGTACTATCAGTACATTGTCCATATGCTGTGGTTTGTTTATTGTGTTTAATTGTTTGATTATTTATATGTGTAAATGGTTTTTGGAAGTTCAACCAACCTAATATGTTATAATGTGATAGACTTCTGGCATCTATGCCTGGGTTATTTTAACATATACAAGTACAATGTATGTGAAGTGAAGGGATAGAGTACCTCTGTGCATCTAAAAAGGGGTTTATAGTTCTACATATAGCTTAGATGCTACTGCTATAGACTAAGGAGTATAATTATAGTCTTTGATAGATCCCATCAGTTGTACATTGTAAAGGGTACTACCATTGCATGCAAGTTGTTGCAGACTGTTTGTTTCTATTTAAAAGATATGGCTACAAAGCTGAAGCTCCCTTCAATTTTCAGTACAGTATATGGGAACCAAGCTAGGAAATATGGACTTTTCTTAGACACCATGGTCTATTATATTATAATTACACCTTATGTAAGTAAGCTGCATTCTGATTGGTTAATAGCCATTGTATTTCTTGGCAAATTCCCTTTTGTGTGATATTTGTCCTAGAGTCATCTGTGCGCTTTAATGATAGAGACATTCGGTGTAATTAAACAGATCATATCATGAACATTGGGGTATTTGCCAAAAATACAAGTCTTGAGTCTAAATTTCCCTCGCCTTTCAGGCTCTGAAAATTTTACCGCCCCGCGACTTGTATTTTTGGCAAATACCCCTCCTTATCATGATATATTTGTTCAAAATTTCACTCTACCATTTTATCATTAGATGCTATTTGCTTCTTGTAGAGTGATATATAGGTTACTGAGTCATAAAGTACCATTACCTAAACTTATCCTTTCTGAATTTGATTTTTAACCAAGTTTAATGAGGATCGACAAATTGAGCATGTTGTATTATTAACTGTGATATATAATTTACTTACTTAGTATTACTAACTAAATCTAACATTGTTTATAATATAGCATTATATAAAACTAACATTCCATAATAATACTATATCTATTTACAGAAATCAACATACAACCAGGACAAATCACAAATAAAAATACCCAATCACTTTTTATGATACCTTTTTTCTACTTGTAAACTAAAATGATGTTGTAAATTTTCTGAAGTGATACTTTTCTTTCCAGATACTAAAAGCAAAGCAAACTTTTAAGATTCATAGTTATATAAATTGTATCACCAATAAAACTTAAAAATGAAATTTTAAGGTACTTTTTTCATTACTATTGTTACCCTTTAGTCTATACAGCTGTAATAAATTATAGTTAGATTTTTGTTAACTCGGTGGTACTGTAATCGTTTTGTTTTTGCTCTGCTTTCATTTAAATACAGTTTTGATTTTTAGGAAATCTTTTGAAAAGTTGTGAATTTTATTGGAATGAGGTGTTAGTATTTATCACAGGAACAATATAGGAATCTTCGGGTATAAAAATGTCATTTGAGTCGTTTCTGTTAGTCCATCTATATTACAGCTGTATGAAAATGCAATAGGTACCTAGTGGCTGATTGAAAACATTCAAAGGTTGTTTGATATTCCTCTTGCCAAACCTCATCCCCCTCTAAATAAGGAAAAGATAAGCAAGCAAAGGAAAGCATAATCTTTGCCAAATTTTGTATGAGAGTGTGCGTGGTTATCCAAGAGATATGTTATCATTTGGTAAATACTGGTAGTCAGTTTGACCTGTTTTGGCATTCTAAGAGAAGCTATGACAAAAACTGCTGAGCATTTATAGCTAGAAGGCTAGACAAAAGTGTTTCTAGTAGCTCTGAGTTTGTCACAATATTTTTAGTATTATTTCTTTTGTTTAAGTGATTGGAATTCTGAAGAATGAAAAATATTTTAGAGGAGTTTATGGCTATGTCTACATGACTTCCCCTTAAATTTAAAGGAATTAATATGATCTAAAGTTCTAAAGTTTGGGATTTTATGGGGTCAATTAACATATTGATAAACTTCTCCAAAATTACTTTAACGATTAGAATAAAATTAAGAAAAATATGATTATAAATTGATTATTTGATACAATTTTTTTTCAGCTACTGCTGTTGTGACCATAAGTTTCTCGTTAAAGGACAAAAAAGGTATGTACAAACTTATGTTTGATTGATGGTAGAAAAAGAGTTTGAAGGAACACTGGACACTACCACAATGGAAGGGGAGGTTTGGCGCACCATAAAACTGGTTTAACCCACCATTTACATTGTATTTTGGAATGCCTGTCAGGATATTGTAATTGACAATTTTTCTAGTGGTTTCCACCTGTTTTGTCTTTTTGTCTCATGGACTTCTTGATAATTCTGATGGATAATTTTGTTATTACTCCCATTTCAACTAAATTCCCTTGTTTTGGTACATTTTAACCAAAATTAAAAAAAAAAACACCAAGAAAATATTTTCATAATAAGTATATTAAAAATACCTATAAATACCTATTACTGTACTACTGATATATTGGGAAAACAAGTAAATAATTCTACAGTACTTTTAGAATGAGGAATAATTACAAAACGTAAGTTGATCTATTTGATTGTATCCCTTGGTAAACTTGCACAGTCTGTATGGAAAGAAAGCTACAATTGTTTTTCTTTCTTTAATTTATTTTATTTTGTATTGTCCTTTAGCTAATTTTCACTTTAAGACAACAAGTAAGCATGACTCAGTGAAACACTGATCAGTTACATAGTTGTGGGAGAAATGCTTAATCTGGGTTGCACTGGTTATCTCCCCTAATTTGAAGTGTTAAAGCTTCTTCAGGCAAAATTTGTACAGAAGAGGATTACAGATTCCATGATTTAGTGGTATGACAACTGGGTTAAGCAGTGAAGTTAATTTTGATTTAAGGTCTCTAAAGTTCTTAATTAGTCTGTTTTAAAGGCTACAAACAGGCAAGATATTGTATTACAATCCTGCTACATGACTGTTTGATTTTGGTTGCTGTATGTTTTTTAGGAGTAATGATGGATGGTAACATTGAAGAAGTTGACAGAAAGAAGTTTTTAGAAGAACATGAAACTTTTAAAGAACTGATAAAAATGATGTGAGTTATAACTTATTTTTATAATCTGAAGGAGTTTTTGATGACAAAGACCAGGTTACTCTATGGAATCAGATATAATCTATGTATTCCAAGGGCATATTATTTTTATCCTGAATATACAGTTACGTGCCAAAAGTATTCCAACAAGTGAAATTTTCCTGTGCATTTATCGTTTAAATGGGCTCTGTTTAAAAAATTTTCATAGAATTCATTTCAGACTAATTTTCTTGAAATTTGCATTGATAAAAAGAACTTGGCATGTGGTTTCTTGAGAGTAATTTTGAAATAATTTTATGATCCGTAGTTTTCAAAATGTCACGATTACAAGAACAGGGCAATGATTGATTTCAATTCTTTATTTACACTAGAACACCATGTTTTGTTTAATATGATAGTAAAATTTAAAATGTAAGGGAAAGAAAACTGTCTGAAGACTTTATGGTAACTTCAAAATTAAAAACAATATCATGTTTTCCCTTGCTCTATATATAATACCATCATATAGGGCTCCATAGAACCTTACTGTGAAAAGACAACATCCCATATCCAGGTTAAAACTACCCAAAACAAAGCATCTAGGGGTCACCGTACGGACTTCAACACAGTGAGGAACCTCACACCATATAGTAAGCCCTAAATGGCCCCGAAAAGGTAAAAAAGTGAATAAATCAATGGAAACAAACCACATCCAATAACCCAAATATCAAGAAACTAAAATTTTATAAGAAGACAAGGACAAGCCAATGACCAACATATTCCTGACTAGGGACAGGCGCAAAAATTGTGGTGGGGTTAAACTCGTTTTCTTGGATCCAAACCCTCCCCCTATGTGTGGTGAATGGCTAAAAATAAATACACAAAAAGACCCACAGTAAAAATCAAACAACTTATCAAGACGAGTACCCATACAATGAAGTGCATAAAACATGAAGACATTATACACAGGTACTGTCCGGACAAATGCTCGCAGTTACTGACAGCTAGCTAAGGACATAATTTCCGTTGACTATATCAAGCCTTCTTACATAAAACCAGAAAGTAAACCAAAAACCAGAAGTAAAGATTTAACAACAATGCTGTATTTATATCCTTTATGAATAAGTTTGTTCAACGGATTAATAAGTTTGGAAGGACAATTTTTGAATTTATGCGCTTTGTAAATGATATTGCCATAGAAGTTTGGATGTAAAATGCCCTGATGTATAAGAGCCCTGCATGTAGAACCAAATTTTCTTAATAAGTCAATGTATCTTTAATAAAATTTAG
>MJUU01073562.1:119602-132066 GCA_002080025.1 Modiolus philippinarum | reverse complement strand
AACATAGTTTTAACGTTGGACCCTATGGGAAAATTACATTTTCATCTTCTCCTCTGAAACCACTGAAGCAAATTCAACCAAACATTTTAAGGAATGATGCACTAAAGCTACTTTACAAAAATTTCTCATTTCATTTAGATCAGATAAAAAAAATGGCCACAAGTGCAGAATATAGTTTAACATTAGCCCGTTATGAGAATACCATCCTTTTCATCATCTTCTCTGAAACTATTCAAGCAAAGGACAAGGTAGGATAAGGCCCGTTTTTGGCCCCCACTTCAAATATCTTAATATTTTTATGATTAATAGCCCTAATATTGGGAGTGGAAAAAATGACATTTTTTTCCTGTTCAGGCCTAACGATGGTTGCCTAGCAACCGATTTAGAAATAACTGTGAAATGACAGGAAAAGAACAAATTTGGATCATAACAAAGGAATCAAATATCACATATATGTAATTTATTAGGTCAGAATGCCCACGAGTGTATATTACGTTCTTTTTCTCTACTTATCATGAACCTGGCAACCAAAAGTTTCCTTAGCAACGCTTTAGATTATAGATACTATGAGAAAAAAAAATAGGAAACAACAGAAAACTAAAGGGTTTAAATATCGAATAAATGATATTTTTGTAAAACAATTATATAAAAGGGTGAACGTGTATAGGTACATGTTATTTTCTTTACTTTTGGAGAACCTAGCAACCAAAACTGCTCTTAGCAACGTTAAAAATTGTTAATGAAATCGAAAAAAGGTCTGAATAACAGCCCATGTAATGGCGAAAATACCAATACAATACTATATCTGTATTACATATGTATTACTGTATTACTACTTCCCTCTCTGTATTCCTTCTGCCTGTAGCAGCAGCCTATGGAAACCTACAGTGTGCTCAGCAACGGCACAAATCACACACGAAAATTGAAGATTAAGCTTTTAAGAGAAATATAGCAGATGCAAGGCCATTTATATCGCTAAAATTTTATTTCTAAATTACAGTTAAATGATAGAAAAAAAGACGGGAAATGGGGAATGTATCAAAGAGACAACGACCCAAAGGGGAGTAATAACAACTCAAAGCCACCATAAGATCTTCAATGAATCTGTAAAAATCCCTTGAGTTCTCAATTCTTGTTGGAGACCTAACAACCTAAATTGTCCTTAGCAACGATAATTGTTATACACCAAACAAGAACATATGCAAACACGAAATATATAATTCATTGTTCCTGGACATGTGATGATATGATTAATGCACTCAATCTTTTGCTGGACAATAGTTTTGTTCGTTTTGGCAACACTATTTATCAACAGGTCATAGGTATTCCCATGGGTACAAATTGTGCACCTCTAATTGCAGATCTTTTCCTTTTCTGTTACAAACGAGACTTCATGAAAAAACTTCAAAACGGAACCATACCAAACAGTGATAAACTTATTTCTATTTTCAATGATAACAGCAGGTATATTGACGATATCCTTACTATTGATAATCCCCAGTTTTTAGATTATGTAGAGATTAGTTACCCGCAACAACTAAAATTAAATAAAGCTAACAATGATTCAAAATACTGCCCTTTTCTGGATCTAACTATCATTATTGACTCTGGTGAAATAAAAACTAAAATATATGATAAAAGGGATGATTTTGATTTCACTATTACTAATTTCCCTTTTCTTGACGGCGACATCCCTCTAGCTCCATCCCACGATGTGTATATTTCTCAACTGGTACGATTCGCACGGGTTTGTTGTACTCTTGACGATTTTAATGAACGTAACCATACTATCACAGCCAAACTTTTACAACAGGGTTACAGATTTCATAAGTTGTTGAATACATTTAAGAAGTTTTATAATAGATATGAACATTTGATATCTAAATATGGTGTCACTCATAAACAGCTTATTACTAAGGGCATTTCTAATCCTCGTTTTTACGGAAATGTTGTTAAAAAATGCCAGAAATTGGTTAAAAATCCAGAAAAGCTTGGACGTAACTTACATTCTTTACGTAATAGGGGATATCGACAAGATATACTGCTTACATCCGTTAAATTAGCTTTTAGACCTGATGACCTGAAAATTTTGCACACACACTGGCCTTTCACTGATACTGCCGACGTCTACTCAAATTTAGGGACCGACCATTTAACTTGAAGGGGAGGGGGTTATGGTTTTTTTTTCTAAAAAAAATATTTTGGATCTGATTTTATGTGAAAAAAATATTTTGGCTGCCAAAGTGATGAAAAAAAATTTTCTGAAGGAGGCTTTCTGCCCAAAAAAATAATGTTAATATTGAAAAAAATATTTTGTTGATACACGTGAACAAAATAAATACATTTTTTCTGTCCAGAAAAAAAAACCATAACCCCCCCCCCTTTCAGGTTAAATGGTCGGTCCCTTATGATGATTCTTGACCAAACCCTTCGGGAAGTTTTGAGTTTGATTTTTCTTCCGTAGTGCGACAGTGTTCTACCAGCAGACTAGGCTCCTTGAGCTAGCCGACAGTTTAGCGGCGAGCACCCCTTGACCCATCTTTCAAAATTACGTATTGTTTTTTCTTTCCTTTCAAGATTGCGGTCATGGAGTTAGAAGTCTACCTGTATTGGGTTTTATTCGTATGTTTCTTATACTATAGGGAAACGGGACAGATAAAGGGGAGGTTTGGATGCCCATAAACCGGTTTAACCCTACCACTGGCTTTTGCTAGTCCGGTACCAAGTCTGGCTGTCCCGAGTTCCTATTGTTTTCTACATTTGTCTCTTGTCTTATTCGTGTTTTTCATGTGTAGTTCCATGACAGATTGTGGCATGTAATTATAACTTACAGCCATTGTGGGTGTTTCCTGTTATCCATTCTTTTACATTGAGTTGAATATGTTACACTAACATGAAAATAAAGTAATATACTGGCGCTCCCTTTGCTGTACATTCATGGTGAGCATAGCTGCCCAAGTTTTCCTTAGTTGCTCAACAGTTAGAATTAAACAAAAAACAAAAAAAGGTCATGTTAGCATGAACATTTAGTTGCTTGGCAAACATTTAATAAAACAGTAATAAATGAAACTCAAATGTGTTGCGTTGGTGGTTCCAGAGGGGGTGTTCCGGGGGTTAAACCCCCCTTTTTTGTCTTGACAATCATGTATTTTTGAACGAATATCCTGATAGTATATTAAGAAATACCCCCAAAAAATCTCTTTCATTTCCAAGTGCAACCCCCCTTTTCTCAGTGTTACCCACGCCTGTGCTGTATTTCCAAGGAAAAAAACTAAATATACTAGTATAGTGTATGCTATACAAACGAGGAATATCGAAGAAAACAAGTTTGATTATCGCATAATACAAGTTTGATATTTAGTTTGCTCTCTTCGCTAACACGGTTCTACATTTTCACTTATTCAGTTACTAATAATAACCGTATGATAAAAAAGAGAAAAAAAGGCTTTCCAACAATAGCAAAAATGTAATAATGTTTTCATATAATACCAGCTTTTTTCGTACGGAAGCCTATTGAGCTTATATTTGCAGGTATAAATGAAATCTTTCACGAATAAACGCTAAAACTGTGCATTATAATTCCCGAAACTTTTGCGTATTGACGATAATTGGCGCAAAATTTTAATTAATGAATAGACTAAGACTGAATATTGAAGATGACGGTTTAACATCACAAATTGGTATAAACGATTAAACACTTTAATGAATTTCAAATTATTTTGACAGAAAACTTGGGCTTATATTAAACAATTTCTAGAGTGTATTGAATGACCAATAATGAACATATTTTAGCTGATTTAGTGGATAAAGTACGAATAGAGGCTGCTTGAATATAGCACGAGGCGTGGACGTTTCCCAAAATATTTTTTCCCTTCCACGAGAATTTTTGTTCCCTTTTCCAAAAATAAAAATTAGAGCTTTTCCGAAAAATTATTACATGCACCTCTTCCATTAGCCAAGTAAATAAAATTGATGCCTCTTTAGATTGAAAACAAAAAGATGCATGCTATATAAGAGAATTCGTGTATCCACATTGCAGATGCAAGATGTTCAAGTTTCATTTCATACGCTGCATCTGCAAAATAATTTTAAATTTACGACTTCGCCTAAAGACAAACAAAGGCTGGCCTGTATGGAATGGGATTTCCACCAAAATTCAAAGAACCGTGTTTTCCTCATTTGTAAAGTTTTATACTGTAATTTTTTAATTGTACAATTTCTAGCTGGTATTTTCTGTTTTTGTTTAATCATTAATTTTGTCTTTCCTTTTTATTTCGAGAAATGTTATCCTCTCTATCAGAGACATATGTCTCTGTCTCTATTCTGCTAATACCGTAATTATTGATTATGGAACACGAATGATGTGATCGATCTATAGTACCTGTCAGCGTTCCAAATAAAAAGTCCTGTTTTGTCATAATCTTTGCTTGTCGGTACGGTAATAAACACTTGATATTATTGTAATGATGGGGTTTCCGGGCATTGGATCACCTTTTTAAATTTCATGCAAAACTCATGCAAATAGCTAAAAAAATGGCAAAAAACGACTGGAACCTAATTGAATTCCCCATTTGTGAAGAATGGGGATCAGCCTAAAATTCAGGCTAACCAGTATATAAAAAAGAGCTTTTAAGTAAACCTTAGCATTCTTTTTACTGCATTATTATTGCTTCTGAGTTAAAGTTTATAACAAGTTTTTTTTATATCTTTTTATTTTATCCATTTATTTTTTTAGTGGTTGGAAAAAATATATTATGCAAGTGCACTCCATCCAGATCTGTATAAGTGATAGCTGGTTTTATATTCATGCCAGATCTCAGTTACTGATAGAGTTTAATTTTCAGTTGCAGACGTTTGCATAAATTGCAATTCTCAAAATATGTATCTTGTATCCACCGACATGTCACTAGCCTGATGGAGTTGTACTCCTTTCATCTACATATTTGCTTCTTGTCATCATTGATAAAATGAGAAAAAAATGCCGAATATGATATTGCATGTAATAAATTGTATGTGTTGAAAGTGTACCTAGCCGCATGATTCTTGATTTTATTTGTTATGTTTGAAATGTCTTGTTTATTTGTTTATTAGGTACTTTAATTATATGTATTGCCATCAACTCCCAAGGAAGTAGAGTTTTGCTTTTTAATAAACATGATTTATTTTTTTATTTTTTATATTCAATATTTGTTTATCTGTTATTTTTGTTGTGAGCTTTGTGGTATTTCCTGTAAAAACACCCCTTATTATACTTTATGAATAGAAATAGCATAATTAGCGTAGTTTTCAACTATTCAATGCTCGAATAATATCGTAAGGTTGGTTATCGTATTGATAAGTCAGGTACGGAAATAAGGATCAGATACCGGAAATGATCCGTCGTTTATAATTTCGGTCAAAAACGGGAACGAAGAAACGTAGATTTTGGAATTTTAGGATGTGAGCGCCAACGTAGACCACCGAGATTTTTTACACACAAATTGGTGAGTAAACAGCCTACAAATCTATGGTAATTTGACGGTGGTCTACGTTGGCGCTCATATTTAATTTTAGACGCGTACATGACAAAATTGTAGATTTTTGCCGTTCTGCCGGGTTTTCATTAACTTTGACACCTTTAAAATTGAACACTGGAAGTTCATGATGAAAAATAAGTATCAGAATACAAAGAATGGTTGCTATAATTTATTCAAATAGCCCCTGGTTCGTTTTCCGTGCTAAACTAATATGCGAAGAAAAGGGGGGCCAAAAACAGCCTTTATCGTATCTTGTCCTTTAACTAAATATATAGAAGGTCCTTTGCAAAAATTACTCATTTAAATAGGATCAGAAAAAAAAACACAGGTGCTAGTGGAGAACATAGCTAAACATTAGACCCTATTGGTCATAAACATAATTTTTGGACATGCTTGGCATAGAAGCATTTTGTCAGGTGAGCAATACAGGCTCAGTCTCTGAGCCTCTAGTTTTCTTTTCCAGTAAACAGCAACAAGAGGAAGACATTGAGGAAGGGAAAGATAAACCTGTTGTTGTTCGTTTCTATGGTGATGCAAAGAAGGATGCCATGAATAAATATAGGAGATCTCCAGTGAGGACAGAAAACTCAATATTCAAAGGAGGCAAAATACGAATTCCAACAATAGGTGACGATAGAAATGAAGGGAAACAACTCATGCAAGCAACTACTCATGATGGAACAAGCTTTGTTTAGTATCCTTTTATCAAACATTGTAGTTTCCTAATTTAACAATATTCTTAAATTTCACAAAGAAAATAAAGAGAGAGATTGAGATCTCACAAATAAATGCACCAAATCTTTACGATGGGTTTTGGATTTGGGTTACTTGTTATTTATGTCAGGCATATTATTCACACTAAATCTAGTTAAGGATATAAACCTTTCAATGGTAGTGTCAGTGTGTGTGTGCTTTCATAATATTTTTTTTCTTTATTTTTATTAGTTTTCTCATTGATATTTACCTTAAAAGGTCAGTTGAATTTCCTTTTGACAAATTCATCCACTAGAATGATATTTTCTGCCATTTATCACACTGAAAATAAAAAGAATTTGAAAGTAGTTGGTTTTTCATGGTGTTTTTTTTACCCTCAAACAAAAATGTGACATATTTGGTGAATTATATTTAAATTATTATAACCTTAACAATGTAAGTTATCCTTCTGGTCGACCAGCTATCATGTTTACATATGCAGGATATGGTCGTCCTGGATATTATCTGATAGCATATGAAGATGGTGCCAATCCTAGAATGTTAGCCTGCTTTACACCAAGTGGAAAGGGTGTTTGTTTTAGCAATACTGGAAGAATAATCAGGCAAGTGGAATTCTAACTTGGCAGAAAATGTGGTTTTCATTGAATGGGTAAACAACAAGAATCAGTATTTATACACAGTGATGAGTAAATGTATTGCAAAAAAATTGTAAAAGATAGAGACATGCTTCAAACACAAATTGTTTTTCCTTTGCTGTTTAGGTGAGTTGTTTAATTATAATGCCCTTTGGAATTGGAACTTGCAATTGTTCTCCATGTCCTTTTATTCAAAAAAAAACATCAAGAAATTTATTTGAAGATATATGTAACATATGTTTTCTTTTTAAAGGTTTCTGGCAACAGCAAAGGGAGGTCACTATACAGATACCGATGGTAACGTGATACAGAAGTGGAAATGGCCGATGGGAAGTGTCAAACTGGCATCTCCTGTTACAATACAGGTAAACAAAAATTTAGGAACATTTTTGGTAGGAGACAGTAGCAAAATAGATGTACAACTATTAGAGGGATAATATTATAACTGTTTATGCTTCTTTTAGTCAAAAAGTGCTATATAAAAATAAGATCACCTTGACCTACATTTTATGCATGATTAATTAAGGTCAGAGTTTTTGTAAGATATACAACTCTTAGAGGAATAATAGTTGTCAGAAGATGCATCTTTTATAGTCTCAGTTCATAATAAGAATGAGGTCACCTTGGTAAACAATTCAACATTTCACAGAAATTGATTGATATTAAAGTTTATCTGCTGTCAATGCCTTAGAGAGGAATAATATTCTATCAGTCGATGCATTTAGAATATATATGAGGCTTCTGATAATACTAAATAATAACTACTTTGACCTACATTTATTCATGAATGAAATCCTAATTGAAAATACTACTACACTTGGGGAATATCTGCAGATGTGTCTTGGATATTCTTGAGGCTCCTAATTAGAATAAGGTCATCTTAAACTACATTACAGGCATGGGTAGCTCAGATTTAAGTTTGTGTAATAGTGGAGTTGTTGAATAGTACAACTAGTAAAAGGCTCATAATACTATGATTACATTCATTCTGCTTCATATATATAAATCCCTGCATTTGATTGGTTAAGAAATTTAAGAATACTTCTGATCATTTCTGTCACTTTGTTTTATCAGTCAGTAAAACTACACCAGCAGGCAACTCCTTGACAATGACAAAAGTAAACAAAGATGTTGGAGTAATCTATACAAGGAAATGGTGAATCTTGTACGATTTTCATTAGTTTATCTTATGTGAACTCTTGCATTCCATTTATGGAATGTAATTTTAAGTATTGAATGCAATATTTTGTAGTTTTATTGTCATGTAAAAGCGTGGACCATAGCACATTTTTCACATGAAGCACTAGCGTTCTTCATTCAAAATGTGCTAGGGTCCATGCCTTGACACTCCAATAAAACTACAAAATATTGCATTCAATTCTTAAATAAAAACTTACAACAAATGGGCAAGGGGATAAATAGCTGTTATTTCCAGATGCTTTCTTCATTTGTTACAAACTTGTTTTACATTGTAGCTCAATAACCACCTGGTGTTCAGATGTTATAGCCAGAACAGTATGTCTATTGTGTTCTGTCATTTTACATTGTAGCTCAATAATCACCTGGTGTTCAGATGTTACAGCCAGAACAGTATGTCTATTGTGTTCTGTCATTTTACATTGTAGCTCAATAACCACCTGGTGTTCAGATGTTATAGCCAGAACAGTATGCCTATTGTGTTCTGTCATTTTACATTGTAACTCAATAACTACCTGGTGTTCAGATGTTATAGCCAGTACAGTATGCCTATTGTGTTCTGTCATTTTACATTGTAGCTCAATATCCACCTGGTGTTCAGATGTTATAGCCAGTACAGTATGCCTATTGTGTTCTGTCATTTTACATTGTAGCTCAATAACCACCTGGTGTTTAGATGTTATAGCCAGAACAGTATGCCTATTGTGTTCTGTCATTTTACATTGTAGCTCAATAACCACCTGGTGTGCAGATGTTAAAGCCAGAACAGTATGCCTATTGTGTTCTGTCATTTTACGTTGTAGCTCAATAGCCACCTGGTGTTCAAATGCTACAGCCAGAACAGTTTGTCTATTGTGTTCTGTCATTTTACATTGTAGCTCAATAACCACCTGGTGTTCAGATGTAACAGCCAGAACAGTATGTCGATTGTGTTCAACTGTCAGAAAGAAACGGCAAAGTTCAATATCCTACCATATCCAGGAGCTGTGGAAAAGGAAGATAATGTTAGTAATTATTTACTTGCATGGTTGGCTTTCAAACACATACAGTTGAACCACAGTTCGACCTCGATAGCTCAAACTACCTTCTTATTCGAACTGTTTTCAACAGTCTCTTTGGTGTTCTAGCAATCAAAGTTTGACTGTAATATGCATTGTAAATGCTCTAGCATACACATATTTTCAAATTTGTCTCCCAGATGAAGAATAATAAAAGCATTATTCCATTGCTTTGTTTTACAGTGTGTTTGTAGAGACTTTGTCTCATTTGCATTTATGCCATATCCCTTCAATTTTAAATGTATGTATCCCTCTTGAAAAAATAGGGTAAAACAGTTGAGATTTTTTTTTTATTTTGTTTTGATTATGTCAATTTTTTCCCATAGTAGCATTCAGGGGAGAACAAGGGTCTTAGGTATTTATGATAAAGTTCACATACATTTTATGACATCCACACAATGCTTGCACCTAGCACTAGGACCCTTCAGAAAAAAAAACTAAGGTTGATACGAAGAATTACGGTCACTGACAAGAAACACAAATATTTTTTATTTTGCCTAAAGAAATGGTTGGGTACTATATGATTGTTATATTTTGCAGGGTATTAATTTTCGCGCTATTTGGGTTTAATGCAATAAGCATGAAAATTTATACCCTCGAATATTTATCTGTTAATGTGAACATAAATGAACATAATGATGTGAAATGAGAAAAAAAACTTTATAATATAAAACCCTGAGAATAGATGCAAGACAGAAAACCACTAAAATTCTGTGTCATGAATATAAAGCCCTACATAGTAAATTGAAATAAACAATAACACATTTTTTTTTACCTTAATTGAAGGAGTTCAAAACATTAAAAAACAATGTTGGAACACACTGGCATGATGTTTATCTAAGTACCAAAAATGTCAACTTTCAGTTTAAGGAAAGGGAGGTTTGGTGTGCCATAAACTGGTTTAACCTACCATTTCTTTTGAAATGCCTGTACCAAATCAGGACCGTTGCGGTCTAAAATTTCCCTGTGAATTTCCACCTGCTTTGTGTTTTTGCCACTTGGACTTTGGCTCTTTACAATTCTGTTGGGTAATTTTGTTATGAGCACATTTAACTTCTTTTATAATCACATTAGATTTGCTAATAAACTTAATATATGCCTTCCCCTATTTTGAATTATATTCATCAAAGCACATTTAAATACTTAAAAAAAACTGCTCTAGGCATACTCCTTCAGATAATTATCTTTTTATATATACATTTAGTCATTAACTATGCAGTCGAATGTACAGTATATACAGTCTGAAGTTGCTACTATAAGAATAGGGGCATTACTTCTCTTTGTGTAATAAACTTTGTAATATCCATGTGCAAAAAAATGATTTTTTCGAAAAAATTTCATTAAAAAAAAAACAATTGAATATTCTATATTTGAATATACATGTGATTAATGGTTTGACTGCATCTTGTTAGTCATCAAAAGTACTCTTGTGTGTGACAGCACCACAGTAGATAACAGTTGTTTTTTATGTTGTAGGAACAATTGCTGACTGGTATTACATTTACTTCAAGAGCAGCCAAAGACTTAATGAGAATTTTCGCACCCAAAACAAAAACAAAGAAAGGAGGAAAGCAAAGAAAGGTACTGTTAGCATGTATATATATATACTGTGAAAGTACTATTGTTTGTGGGGTTCCAATTTTCGTGGATTTCGTGGTTATCTGGAACAACGAAATTAAGTTCCCAACGAAATGAATTTTTGTCATTGAGTGTTAATGGATAGAATTCGAAACCACGAATACAAGTGCCCACGAAATAGTAAATTTTATGAAAACCACGAAAATTAATGCCCACGAATAAAAGTACTTCCACAGTATGTGATGTCATGTTATGATTTATGTTGTAAATAATTTATGGCAAAACAAATACTTTTACTATATATTATTACCATGGTCAATTGTTTTTGTGTCTGTTAAAAAGTCTCTTCATACAGTCATCTACTTCAATAGTTATGACTCAACCTTCCACTGATTTTTCACAGAGTTATAGCGCTTTATGGCTTATATTTAACAGAAATAAGTTTGTGAGCACTATTCATCCTTTGTCTGTGACCTGACTGTGACCAAACTTTACAAGAGTTGAGACTCATTAAAAATTCACAGATTAAGTCTGTGGGTATCATTTCTCTAATCATCTCTGATCCGACAGGGATTAAACTTGACAAGAATGTTGACCACAATGCTCATTTGTGCATAGTTTTTCCAGAATGAGAGCCAATTTCTTTGCAGATATGTCCCAGATTTACTTCAGAATTTATAAAAAATGCATTTTGTGCAACTTTTATAATGTATTTATCTTCCTTTTTCAGGTAAAAGCCTATATAGCAGAAGCACAGAAATTATTAGAATATCCTGATAAACAGCAATATGAACATGAATCTGAACGAGATCTGGCAAGATTACAAAGAAAAGCAAAGTAAGGGAAATAACTTCTATTTTGGCATCTACTGATTTGTGGTAGTCATTGTTTTATATGTACAGTGAACAGTGTCATATCAACGTCTTTTATTTCTATTGCTTCAGAATGAATCAGGGCATATTACTTGATGTGGAAATTTTGTTTAATTTTTCTTTTACTTTCATAACAGAATTTTATTACTACAGTAAAACATGACAGAATGTCTGTTAAAAGTAGAAGTTTCAATATGATGCAAAAACAAAATCTGGTCTTCTGAGGCATAAATTAGAAAAAAGTGCTTATTAAATATTCTGTCCTGATACTTTTATTTTCATTTTTCTACTGATTATTTAAAAATTTGAAAGCACAATTCAGCAAATGGAGTCTTTTATCTTGTCATTTTGGGTATTTTTAGAAGTCTAGTTGATGATTGGATGGAACATTATCGTCTGAAGATAGGATTTACCTCCCCTGATCTGAGCAAGATGAAAGACAGACCTGTTTATACAGATCAAAGACGCAAGATACAGTCTGCCAGGACGGCAAACAGAGCTCCAGAGTCATATAGAGATTTACAAGGTCTTGATCTTGCAACAGATAGAAAAATACGAGCTCCGTCAGCACCTATAGGTAAAAATTTATGAAAATTTGCTTTTAGAGTTATTTTCTGTTATCATGAGAATTTTGTTTTGTGATAAATTAAATTTTGATATATTTTTGTCCCCTTCTGGTTAAGCTGAAAGGGACTTAAGTTTGAGGTTTTGTCCGTCAGTCAGTCTGTGTGTCATGTCGCATCTCTGACTTTTTGTAAACATCCTTAGAGGTGTTGATGATTGATATGTATTTTATATTTAATATCTATAACTATGTGAGTTACAGTTAAAGGTAGAATTTTGTTTTGATCAAGTGAATTTGGCTTAGTTAAGGTCCTTGAACTTTTTATACAA
>MJUU01073562.1:107450-119558 GCA_002080025.1 Modiolus philippinarum | reverse complement strand
GTCGTCCGGCGTCGTCGTCTGTAGACACTTTTGTTTTTGGTCAATAACTTAAGTTCCAGTTGACCAATCCTTATGAAATTTTACCACAATGTTCCTTGGCACAAAAGGAAAGCTGGGGTGGGTTTTGGGCATTTTGGCCCCTCCCGTTTTCAAAAAGGGGCCAAAAAGGGTAAAATTGGTTGTTTTCACATATTTGGCTGTAGAATATTTATTATTATTGGATTTTGATGGGGTTTCTTGCGTTGTGTTCCTAATTAATTCTCCTATTTGTAGTATGTCAACAGATTTTATGTGGCATGTACCGTTCAGGAGATAAATGGGGCCCAAAAGGGGTGATTTTCAAAAATTTTATTTTATTTATTTTAGTCCGATTTTGATGCAGTTTTTTGCAATGGATTCCTTTTGAAAATAAACATAGAGGTGCACCATCAGATTTTTGACAATTTGTTTCTTTTCCGAGCTATGAGGGGCCAAATGGGGACAAAATTGCAAATTTGCAGATTACCTAAATTTTTATTTTTCATCGGATTTCGATTGGGTTTTTTTCTTTGAAATCCTCCTGATATAAGCTTACAGCTGTATGTCAACAGATTTTGCATAGCTCTTACCGTTTCCAAGCTACAAGGGGTCAAAGGGGTCAAAATTGCAATTTTTCGAAATATGTGAAACCTTTATTTTTCATTGGATTTCGATAGGAATTTCTTCTTTGGATTCCTCTTGATATAAGCTTTCTGTATATTGTTGACATACCTCTTGCCTTTTCCGATATATATATATATGGAATTATAAGAGCTAATTTTTATTTTCCTTAGTTTGTGTGCAGCTAATTACTGGGTCAAGCTCTTTATTGTGTGCATTTAATTACTGTATCAAGCTCTTTACTGTGTCCTCAATCATTTTGAATTACACTTGTACAATTTCAGTGTTTGACATGCTGCAGTTGTATCATGCTGTGCTCGGCTTAGCCCTTTATTACCAAATTGTCAGTTGTCTAAGCCTTTTTTGGATCACAGTATTACTATCTGTATTCTTTACTTTACAAATACCTGTCAAAATTTTGTCTATAAAACAGTTACGAGATATATGGTACATGTTATGTTAGGTATCAGTACAAAGAAATTCCAACTAATCTAGATAACAGTAAAAAAGAAATTCCAACTAATCTTGGTTTTTATTTGAAAAAGATTGCAGAATGATTTATGCTATTAGTTTGTTTAGTATAAAGAAATTGGAATGTTTTAATTTTAGTATATCTCTTAAATTTTAATTTTTTTTGGCATTACAGATGATTCATGGGAAAAATGGATCTGATTTTCTTGTATATGAACAACTTTTTTACATATCTTGAAATCAGAATTTTAAAATTAAGGCAAAACAATGCATTTGTTAGTCTATTACTTCTATGTTAAAATTTGATAGCATTATACTATCTACTGTTCTTGCAGTTTTAAACCAACCTTTAGGTGTTTTTTCAATTTTAACTATCTGCAGATTATCATTGATATAATGAAATATTTGATGGGACAGAATATGATCAAATAATACAATAAAAACATTATAATAGAAAATTGATAGAATAGATAACTGGAAACTTTAATATTAGACTCTAAATATTCTATTGTAGTTTTGTCACAATCGTTCCGTAAAGATACAGCAAGGAAATCGGCCATGACAACAGTAGTAAAGTTTGATGATGAACCACATGAATTTGGTGAAGATGATGATATGTCTCCCACAGCTTTAGCAGTTTTAGAAAGATTAACACAGTAAGTAGCTCCAAACACCATTGTGGTAAAGACAATATTACACAGGAATAGATATGTGATGTAACCAAAATCAAACAATTGAAACTGACAAGACAGATTAACTTAAACACCAGCTGAGTAGGCCCCCGTCCCCAAAACACACACAAATATATTCTGTAATGGGTAAGCATGTGCATGACTTACAATTGTTTTATTTTGATAGAAATTGAAATAAAAATATATCCAAGTTAAGGAATGTTTTCATGTATTCAAAAATTATGAAGTACATGTAACTTCAGCTTTAAGTGGTGGGCTTAAATGTAAACTTTTCCATATAAATATCACAAAACATATTTTAAATGCACTAGTATTATTGGAAATAAGATTATATGTGTGTGGAATATCCGAGAAAGTAAACAGTTGAAATATGCAAAATATGAAAATGTTCAAATAAACAAAGTCTGTCACTATAAGCTTTCAGTGATACAGACTTAATATAAATGTAATTGTGTTAGTCTCAAATATTGTGAATAATTGTTTATTTGTCCATTTTGATGCCTGATGTCTAAAAAAAAACAGATAAAAATAGATGAACAAAAGTGGGAATGAAAGTCTTATGTCATCTGAATGAGACTGATTAGAAGGAGGTATTTATGTAGTTTTAGGACCTTCAGACTGGATATGTTCTGTGTAATATGGGCATGATGGTTTTCTAAGAAAATTCTCAGAACTTACACATGTGGCAATAAATTCAAATAGAATGAGTATTTTATTTTAAAATTATACATGTCTATATTTAAAACAACTTGTTAGTTGTGATCTAATACCATAAAAATACCACATCTTTGAATGTATTTATATTACTTCAAAAAAATATTTAAATTATATGTTAGTTGATTTTCTTTTAATTCCAGGTCAGCAGGAAAGAGATCGACGAGAAGTACAAGAACAAGTTTTTCAAGTGCCCCTCCCTCACGCCAAGTAACTAGTTTGAGTCATGTTGACCTTTCGAGTGCTAAAGTTCATTGTCCAATAGCTATTCAGCAACAGTTATTAGGACTAGAAAGACCTTCTTGCCGATGTAGCAGACATTTTATTCCTCAAATTACTGACATTGAATTTGAAGAATTTGTTCACGTAGAGGCTCCTGAGTCACAACTTATTGTTATATCTGTTATTTCCTCATTGTAAGTATACAACTCTGGGATTTTTTTGTATATCTCTTATTTTCACATTGTACAATAAGTGTAGGACTTAGATACAGATATGCTAGAACTAAATCTGATGACCAATAATTTACAAATTTTTATGTGCCCAGATCAATAATCAGGGATGTATTGTTTTTGACCTGTCTCTGGATCTGTCCATGGGTCAGAAACTTTAATCTTTGTTATAACTTTTGAACTTTGTAAAATTATCAGACTTTTCATACTTGGCAAGTGTATAGGTCTAGCCAAATGGAATGTAAATAAAAAAAATCAGGTCAGGTCAAAGGTCAAGGTCACAGAGCTCAGAACTTACCCTTAGTGTTTCACAAACACATCTTGTTTATTTTTTAACAAAAAAAGTTTCAGATTATCTTTCAAGATCTTTCAACAATGAGTATGAACTGATGTCAGACTCACTCTTTATGTCCCCACAAATATTTGCAAATACACCATTATCAAGTAACCACAGCAAATTTTAAATCTTGAAAAATAAGTAGAAAAAGCTATTTGCACACACTTGTATATAAATGCTGGTGGATACTAACAGGCACATAATAAACTATAAGGACCAAGACTGGAATTTTCTTTATGCCTGTAAAGATTTAAAATAATTCAAAATTGATAGTCATACATGTACCTTTACTATCAACCCTGTTTCAAATCTTTACACATTGCATTGTAACGATAAAGAACAAGAATCAAAAATAAAATCAGCAATTCTAATAAAAAAAAATGCAGAATTTTTTTGTTAGAGATGCTAAACGAACAAATATAAAATATATTTTGTATACATAGCAACAACTCTGTGGCATTACAGTTTTCAAATACATTGTATTTCAAGTTCACCTGTTTAATACATTGTACTGTCTTCTCTCTGTACATCGTAAAAAAGTTGCAAGTTTTAAACATTTCGAAGAAATAGAAGAAATGTCATCACAGTAAGATTTGCTTGGTAATAATAAGCACAAACTTTCATTTGATTACTACAGGAAAAGTGGATGGACAAGAGTCCAGGTTATTGTCTATTTTTATGATTATTTTTCAGATTTCCTTATGTTAATGCAGCAGAAGATATGTTAGAAGAAATTTATACAAACCAAAACAGAAATCGGACTAAACCTTGTGTTCAAGGAAGGGGTGATACATTTAGAATTTTACATTATGATATTAATACGGCAGCTGAAGGATCTAATCACACACAACCTATTCTTCTTACGCGACATAATGTAGTTCCTGGAATGATTCTTGTAAGTTGTAATTTTAAAAGTATAAACAAACATGAGATATGGGATAAATGTCGATGATAAAACTAACAAATAAAGGGCTACGCCGAGTGCAGAGTGCACCATGATACGACCGCAGCATGTCGACCACTGAAATTTGAACAAGTGTAAACTAAAATGAATGTGGACACAGTAATTTGCTGGACACAATAAGGACCTTGACACATAAATTAACTGGACACAAACTTGTGAAAATAAAAATTTGCCATTTTAATCCCTTATTACTAGGATATCATAAGAGCTAAGAACTTCTGTTGACTACCAATTAAAATCTTACATCAAGAGAAATCCAAGCAAAAAAACGGGTTGAAATCCAATGAAGAATAAAGATTTCACTTTTTTATAAAATATTTCAATTTGGCCCCTTTGACCCATTATAGCTTGGAAACTGGAGAGCAACGCAAAATAAACTGCCATATTACTGAAAGCTTACAATGAGAATGATCCAAAGATAAAAATCCAATCAAAATCTAATGAAAAATACAGATTTCACATATTTCTAATGTTTGCAATTTTGTCCCCTTTGACCCCTTATAGCTCGGAAACAGTAAGAGCTACGTCAAATTCCGTTGACATACCTCTGAAAGCTTACTTAGAGAGGAACATAAAGAAAAAAAATCCCATCAAAATCTGATGAAAAATAAAGATATCACATATTTCTAATAATTGCAATTTTGCCCCTTTGACCCCTTATAGCTAGGAAACAGTAAGAGTTGCACCAAATCTGATGGCATACCACTGAAAGCCTACAATGAGAGGAATCTAAAGAAAAAAATCCCATTGAAATCAGATGAAAAATAAAAATTTAAGGTAATCCAGATGTTTGCAACTTTTGCCCTGTTGGGCCCCTCATAGCTTGGAAAAGAAACAAGTTATCAAAATCTGATGGTGCAGCTCTATGTTCATTTTTCATAAGGAATTCATTGCAAAAAACTGCATCAAAATCGGACTAAAAATACAAAATTAAAAATTTTGAAATTCGCCCCTTTTAGGCCCCATTTATCTCGTGAACGGTACATGCCACATGAAATCCATTGGCATACTACTGATTGCAAATTTCCTCAGGAGGACACTGAAAGAAACCCCATCAAAATCCATAAAATAATTCTAGTCAGATATGTGAAAACATCAGATTTAATCCTTTTTGGCCCCTGTTTTAGCTCACCTGGCTATGCCAGAGTGAGCTATTGCCATCACTTGGCGTCCGTCGTCCGTCCGTCGTTAGCTCACATTCAAAAATCTTCTCCTCTGAAACCACTGGGTCAAATGGAATCAAACTTTAATTGAATCATCACTAGGGTATCTAGTTTCAAATTTGTTTTTTTGTATGTCTTACGTCAAACAACATGGCTGCCGTTACTAAAAATAGAACATAGGGGTAAATTACAGTTTTTGGCAAATAACTCAAAAACCGTTAGAGATATCAAAAATCTTACAGGGTAAAAATGATCAGCATGAGAAGATCTACTCATGCTGAAATTTTGAAGAAAAACTGATGACCCGTCTAAGAGTTATTGCCCTTTTTCCATAAAATTTTCAAAATTTTGATGTTTTTTTATTTTTTATTAAAAAAACTATAACAGATAGAGGTTAAGTTTAAACTGCAAAAATGTTCAGCATGTTAAGATCTACCCACATGGATATTTTGAAGAAAATCCAAGTACCTATATATGAGTTGTGACCCTTTATTGGTCTAATTTTTCGTGATTTTTTACTTTTTGTCCTATATTTCAAAAACGCTTTGAGGTAGAGGTCAAGTTTAAATTGCAAAAATGTTAAGGACTATATTTTATTGAACACATTCAAGTTTTCCGACCGCTTCCAAGGTGGCCGCCTGCGGGGAACTTAGTTTGCCATTTGACCTAATGGGAAAATTCATACAAAGAACTTCTTCTTGAGAACCACTGAATGGATTTGAACCAAATTTGGCATGAATGATGCTTATGAGGTGTTGACCAAGTGTTGTTACTTTGTTGCGGATCCATCATCCAACATGGCCGCCAGCAGGGATCTTAATTTTGACATTGGACCCTCTGGGAAAATGCATACAAAGAACTTCTACTTTAGAACCACTGAATGGATTTGAACCAAACTTGGCATGAATGATGTTTATGAGGTGCTGACCAAGTGTTATTACTTTGGTGCCAGTCGGTCATCTTACATAACCGACAGCATTGGACCCTGTGGGAAATGCACACAAATATCTTCTAGAGAACTGATGAATGGATTTAAATCAAACATGACATGAATGATGCCTGTCAGGTGCTGAACAAGTGTCACCAGCTGTGAACTTAATTTAACAAGAGATCTTCTTCTAGAGAACTGCTTAAGGTAGTTCGATCCTAATAAAAATTTCAGACAGAATTTTTTTCTTTTAAGATATTTTGTAGGTCTTAACCTATATATTCAAAAAATAAAATAAAAATGACATGTCACCGATCATCTTTTCCTGTTATCTGGCTTTGAAAATCAGGCAAAATTCAGTATTTTTCAGCAATATTTACAAAGAATATATAGGGAACTGCGATAATATGCTTATTGTTTATCTTTCATATAAAATAGATATCAGATAGATTTTTTTTATTTTTTGATATTTCAGAGATACACACTTAAGCTATCTGTTACGCTGAAAAAATCTATATGTCACCGTTCGATTAAGAGAGATATTTTATATAGTTTACGAAATAGACAATATTTACGGGAAAAGGGAGCTAATTCGCGGGAAAGTGTATCTCAATCTATTATGACGTCACAGTGAATAGGCCAATACAGGAATATTCCGGTTTGAAAATCAAGTCAATTCCGCATACGACTCGTGTTTCGCAAATGCGCCAATCGAATGCGCCGTGTATTAGTGCCGAACTACCTTAATAGATTTAATCCAAACTTTGCTTATGAGAAGCTGACCAAGTGTTGTTACTTCAGTTCTGATCCATCATCCAACATGGCTGCCAGCAATAAATTGGACCCTAAGGGGAAATGCATACAAAGATATCATGGAAAACCATTGAATGGATTCAATTTAAACAATGCATAAATGAAACTTGTGAGATTTTGACCAAGCTCGTTACTTTGGTTCTGAATCGTCTTCGGATATGGCCACTAGTAGCAAAACTTAATTTAACCTTGGACCCAGTGGGAAATGCATAAAAAGATCTTCTCCTCTGAAACTGCTTGAACAATTTCAGTAGAATTTTGCTATGATAGTCCTTATGTGACTCTCTTCAAAGTTTTATGTTAAATAGCTGCCAGCAGAGAACGTAGATTAACATAGGCCCTTAAGTTTGGAAACTGCATTCAAAAAAAAGTCTGATTTTTATGTACATACACCACCAAAGATGGACCATCAATTGGGAATTATAGTGCTGCAGGACCCAGGTGAGCAATACAGGCTCTTGAGAGCCTCTTGTTTAAAAATGCCAAGCCTTCCTTTTGTGCCAAGGAATATTGTGTCAAAATTTCATAAGGATTGATCAACTGGAACTTAAGTTATTGACCAAAAACAAAAGTGTCTACAGACAACAACAATAACGTCAACGACGACGACACCACCATACCATTATACGGCCGCAAAAATTTTTGCGGTCGTATAAAAACTGACGAGCCTAAACAAACAAATAAACAAAACTTGAATTTTGAGTACTTCCTGACCAATTTGTTAAACAAACTGGAGTCGTGGACCTCTGTTTTAGATGCATATTGATGGAAAGTCACTGTTCTCCATTCACATGTAGAATGGGTCAGGTGATCCTCTAGATCATAAACGCATATTGATGGAAAGTTGCTATTCTACAATCACATATATTTAATGGCTCCTGTGAGCCTAGAGATATTAATAATCATAAATCTCTATTTTGGGTGTATATGGAGGGAAAATTACTGTTCTACAATCTCACATATTTAATAGCTCATGTGAGCATCTAGATATTTATCATCCCTGATCCCTTATTTTAGATGTATATGGATAAAAAGTTATGGATTGTGTTCAAATATTTAATTGCTACTATTAGCCTCTAGATATTTATAATTCTGAACCTTCATTTTAGATGTATATGGATGGAAAGTTATTATTTTGTGATCACATATTTAATGGTTATGGCAATGCCAGAAAAGATTTTAAGAAACAAGTAATGAGAACAAGGTTACAGGCAATACAAGGATTCTCCTTACCTAAAGACTTTAGATTTAGGTAATTATTATAATTTTAAATTTAGGTATTTATGATAACAATAGATTTAGGTATTTATATTTATAATAGATTTATCTCCTATTGATCTAAAGACAGTGTCTGAAGCAGTTTGTTAAAATACCAACAAACATACTGAAAGGAAGAAATTCACAAAATTCACAAATTTGTGAAACATGGCAACAAAAACATAAATGAAAAAAAAGAAAAAAAAACAAGGTTAATTCAAACAGCCTTGAACATGGTAGTCACCAGGTATGTAAAATACTTGTAGTGTGAAACCCTTAAACAGAGGGAATATCAATAGGTGATCCAGATTTTTAAGCATTATCTGTTTCATATCTGCATAGCACCTTCCATACTTTAGGTGGAGTATCCAGTATTGAATTCGAATCAGTGTGTTACAGTCTGATATAACAAAATACACTGCAAATTACTAAGGAATAGTTATTAAGGCCCCGCCACTATGTGGCGGACGCCCTATAGTAATCGCTCTGTCTGTCCGTCCGTCCGTAACAATGTCGTGTCCGGGCTATAACTTTTTCGTCTTTTTAGATAGGCTTATGATATTTTGCATGTAGATAGATCACTTCAAGACGATATGTCATGAACAATGACTGGTGACCCTTGACCTTGACCTTTGTCTTCAAGGTCAGATTTTTGCTTTTCTAGTGCCAAGTCGTGTCCAGGCTATATCTTTTTTGTCTTTTGAGATAAGCTTTTGATATTTTGCAAGTAGATAGATCACTTCAAGACGATGTGTCATGAACCATGATTGGTGACCTTTGACCTTGAACTTTGCCTTCAAGGTCAGATTTTTGCTTTTCTAATAACAAGTCATGTGCAGTCTATATCTTTTTTGTCTTTTAAGATAGGCTTTTGATATTTTTCATGTAGATAGATCACTTCAAGACAATATGTCATGAACCATGATTGGTGACCTTTGACCTTGACCTTTGTCTTCAAGGTCAGATTTTTGCTTTTCTTACTACAAGTCGTGTCAGGGCTATAACTGTTATGTCTTGAGGTAGGCTTTTGATATTTTTCATGTAGATAGATCATTTGAAGACAATGTGTCATGAACCATGATTGGTGACCTTGACCTTGACCTTTGTCTTTAAGGTCAGATTATTGCTTTTGGGTATTACTTTCTGTTTATATCTTGATGATATGATTATGTCCATACTTCGTGTTTTGTTTCCGCACTTGTACTGTGTCCACACCTGTATTGTGTCCACACACACTTAAATTTGCACTTATATACAGCGGGGCCCATAGAGATGGCTGCCATCTCTCCGATGTCTAGTTCTTATTTATGAAATGAAAACATTATACAGATCGTGAAAATGGTACAGTGAAAACTGTCCAAACCGAACACTGACAAAACCGAATTCTACGCTAAAACGAATCCATTTCAAAGTCCCGTTGCCTTTTCCTATCTGTTCAATGTTAATTTTCACTGCCAAAACCGAACCCTGTGTAAACCAAATACCAAACTAAAATTTAAGTCCTGATCAAATATATAATCAATGCCTAGTGCTTCCCAATATTTGTGTATGCAAGCGTGGGTGTGTGTGTTTGTAGAACAGTTATGATTGTCACCTGTAAATTTGATTATTCATGCCAAAAATGGATTTGTTTTGGTATTTGAGGTGTCTTGAGGGGGGTTATTATTTTATGTTTTGAAATGTGTTCATCATGTTCACGGTGTAAATGAAAATGTTCATTTAAAAATGAAAACGTATGATACCAAGTTGGTACATGATTTGATTCGACAATCTAAAGGAGATGATACTTGGAATATCGGTGTCGAATCTGATGATGACTTTGATACAGTCGATGATTGTGAACTGTACGTAAAACCGGGATCCCAACTTTATTATGAAACTCTATCGCAGTTTGTAATAAAAGTAATGATTTTTCCTTTGTCAAGGACGGCAGATATCTGCAATCTGTGGAACAACTAATTTCTATGACCAAAGGTGCGATTGTCAAAAAACGATGCTCAGTGACTTCATGAAATGAACATAATTTCCGTATTTTATGTACATAAATCTTGTTTTTCTTCAAAAATTAATCTCAAAAACCTCATTTGTCTTATGTTTTATATAATATTTATACATTAAACATGTAAACCAATTTTTCTTTTTCTAATCAACTGTCAAATGTAAAACCTGACAAAACCAAATACCTGTATAAACCGAACAAAACATTCAGTCCCATAGGTGTTCGGTTTAGACAGGTTTCACTGTAATATATTTTTCAGAGAAGCCACTGAACGAAACAATTACAATATTTACACATTACAGCCTCTGTTTTTGACAGTTATGTGAGTTATGGTTTTTAAATTTTGCAATATTGCTAAACATTTTAGTCCAGTAAAAGGGAAGTGTGGAATGAGATCAGCATGGGGTGGTGAGATAGGTGGAACAGGTGTGGATCACTGGGGAAATCCTGGTATGTCTGTGGATTCAGCTTTAATGCCAATACAAAGACCATTAACATCATCAACAGACAGTGATAAATTAGAAAGAATTGACAGATATAGAGATACTTCTACAAATTTACAGCAAGTCAAGTAAGTTATATAAAATCTAGATTATTTCTTCTGTGTGGACATTATTGTTGCACTTTATATTCCATGTAATCAACCTTTCTCATTTCGTTGCTACAGTATCGAGATATATGAACTGAACATTTATAAGCCGTTGAAAACAAAATGATTATAATGCTTTTTTTTGCCAAAACATTAGATTTTGGTATTCATGATATGAAGTTTTATCTCATTATTGAATTTGATTCTCCAAAATAATTAATTAAAAGGATTCGACAAACTAATTTAAAATATATAGGTTTTGTATGAGAAGCACATTATTTTGTTCTAAATGACTCTTATCATTTTATCAGATATTGGTAACATTTGGATTTAATGGAAAATGAAGTGCAGGGATGAAATATTTTTACATCAAAAATTTTTGAAGCAATTTTGGTCCTAAATTGTCACGAACTATAATGAGTATTCAGCCATTATCATTGCTGTATCATAATTTTAGTTCACATAATAATTTAGCATCACAAAAGAATATTTACTTTATTTTTGCCGTGTGACAGAACTGTTCAATAGGAAATGTATATACCGTTAGATTAAATTTATTAATTAACAACTGAATTCATTTAATCATCCTCTTTCAACAATTAGCAATATTTATTTCTAGTTTGTAATCTTAGACTAAGAAATGTATCATACATTATTATTGAAATACCCCTTTATAAGATGGTCAATAATTCACTTATGTAGTAGTGTGGGAATTCATGAAATTTATGCAGTTATTGGTTATAGATCTTGGACTTAGCATATTTTGTGATTGGGCTTAGTTCTATGTTCTAAATATATATCTTTATTTTATACGTTTATTGGTATGTCCATCAGTGTTGTACGTTTTGTTGTCAAAATTAATGTATTAAACTGTACAATATATTCTGCTTCGAAAAAGGCATTTAATGTTGATCCTCCCAATATATACTCTGCCCCAGGTACTTGTTTTAAGGTATATGTAATGTTCAGTCATTGTCATTGTTGCTATATTCTCCCAATATATACTCTGCTCTTGGTGTCAGTGTATATTTAATGTACGGACATTGTTGTTATATTTTCCCAATATATACTCTGCTCCAGGTTTCAAGGT
>MJUU01073562.1:80431-102798 GCA_002080025.1 Modiolus philippinarum | reverse complement strand
AATGATCACATTAAGATTTTTGCAAGAAATTTGTACAGTACAACCTGTATCAGTGGTCCTAAACACTTGATATTTGACATGCAGTTTTGTCTTGAGGAGTACATATAGATTGCATACCTAGATGGTGGCCCTGACCCCTCAGTCATGCATGTAGGATCACACTTAGTTTTTCCACAGGCAATTAGTACAGTCTCTACCAGTAGTCCTAACCACTCGATATTTTGCAGTTTGGTCTTAAGGATTACATAGTGATTCTATACCTAGATGGTGGCCTTAATTCCGCAGTCATGCATGAATGATCACATAAAGTATTTTGCAAGCGAGTAGTGCACGCAGTTTAACTTTTAAATTTCATTATAAGGGCTGCTTCTGTAGATCAATGTGCAGATTCAAGCAAATGCTGTTTTTAAAATAAACATGAAAAAATGTGTGGTATTTTCTATTTCAGAAAAAATAACTATATTAATAGCTAATGTACTAAAAATATCAGTAAGACATATTTTACTTAAATTTATAGTAAACTTCTTGAATATCAATATGTGTAACAGTATATCTAACAATACCATGAGCAGAAAAGGCCAGAATCTTTTGTCTGGCAAATAATTAACTTTGATATTATAGTAGTTTGATAATACATGTACTGGGTAGAAAAAATGTAATCAAACATTTTAGACTATCATAACTCTTTACAAATAAGTACAAATAAATAAGTGTGAAGTGGTACTTCTGTGGAAAATGTCTTTTGTTCTCTGATGTACAATATTACAAAAACACAAGCCAAGGGGTTGGTTATGATTTACATTTCCATGTATTTATTCTGTATGTCCAGCTTTTTATGCATTTTTTCACTTTTTAAAGGTATTATAGGTATTGCTTGCACTGAGTGGACAAGGGGGTTTGAGTTTTATTAAAATTCTTGGGCACTTAAATATTTTGCTGGTGACAATACTGTTTTCTGTTGGCCAGATCTTTTCTTTGCTTTGAATAATATACTTGACCAAATTATTGCTTCTTCATTTTATTTTACTAATTCACAAGTTTTGATTTTAATATAAAAAATCTTTTTGTTTACATCACTAAAAGTCAAAGTTATCAAGAAAATTTGATGGCAATATCTACCATATTTGTTCATGGTAAGTGCTTTGAATTTATAAACATTTGTAAAAAAAACAAATTTTTGTTGAGAATTTCACATCTGAAGTTTTAGTACTGAGGAGCTTACTTTGAGAAGCACAGTAAAGTAGTATCTGAAAGCTGAAATATGACAGAATTTGTAGAGAATAATGTTGGTAAAACATGTATTGTCACCAGTACTAAGGACACGACAGTATTGCTTGTAGTAGGTGGTGATGGACATATACAACAATAAACTCTCATGGTCATTGTATGGTACAGGATAAGGTGTTGGTGAATTGGTCTCTCAAATTAATTGCATTTTTAATGCTAGATGGACAATGAGATAATGATACAAGAATAAACAATTGATAGCAATTATTTTATCATACCAGGTGAACACAAGTTGTCTGTTTAATGGACTGCTGTGATTAAAAATGCTAAGAGTAATCCCTGTGGGTGATATCAAAGCAGTCAAATATTAAGGATCACTGGAAAGAAATAGCAGCTTTTACAACAAAAATTGAAAATATCTTATGATGAATATTTGTTAGAATGAATTGCTTTAGACATTGAAGTAATTTTAGTCATAAGTGTTACTTGGAAATTCTTTCAATAAAGAAACTGATTGTGAGAAGTTCAGCAGGGAAAATTCATTTTAAATGGTGTAACTTGCTGATGTATCGGTAATTTGTAATCTACAGAAAAAACATCACATATCTTTGGTGTTTTTTTCCCATATATTGCTGTAATAAATTTTGGCCAGTAAATTGACAAACTTGGTCTTTTTTCCATCATATTTCAGGTATAGTCATTTATGAACAGAAACTTGATCTTATTTTATAGAAATATAAGCAGACTCACAACATCTAAATTGTTAGAATTTGCTATTCTTCAATATCACACATTTTTATCACAGTGTCTACTGCTGGATGATTCACTCATAACTTCACAGTAATCTAGATGTCTTTGGAGAAATTCTCTGTCCTTTTCCTGGAAATGTTGAGGGTTATGAGATGAAATGAGTAATTTTCCCATTTTAGTAGTGTAACAATCTGATTTATATAATTTTATTATTTAAGGGAAATTTATGCTAAACTTGGGCCAATGATATCAATAGAACCATTCAAGAGGAGGTAACTTGTGTTGTGATGTCTGACGCTAAAACTGCACATTTATAATCTATGATCTGGGGCCACACGTCACATTTCATCCAGACATTTCATTAGCATGTCATGTTACTATGGAAATGCATTTTATATGCAAAATATTTAAAAATTAAATACACAGCATGTTTAAGTCATAAATCTTCAGCTAAATTTAAAGCTAAGCAGGAATATCGCTGTAACTATATAGCATGTTCAGGAAAGTCTCCTGCTAGAAGTAGGCAGTGCTTATTATAATCTTATAAAATGTTTCAGTCCTGATTTTAAAGAATGGCATATCCACTTAAATTTTTGTAGTTTTATGTGGACTGCTGATTGATTGTATCAAAGTGTGTCCATTAGACACATATTGACCTTATTTGAATTATTTTAAAACTTAATCATCTCAAATGGCTTACATGCACTATTCAGATATGGTGAGGGTTTCAGGCAACCTCTCTTTGTGTATACATATTTATATTTTGTTGACACTTGATTTAGCAAATTATTACATGTACCCTATTTGCCGTCCTATGGTGGACTTTTTTACTTTAAATGGCCATTTTACCATTATAAGTATATGGAGAAAATGTAAATTAGACCTATAGTCAACAGAGACTTATAGTCAGGAAAATACAATATATCATTTTTTAATTAATGTAAAAAGACTGTGAAACTAGTTTGATGTCCACTCACTAACAAAAATGAATACAAATAAATCAATAATTTATTTTCCAAATTGAATTGCACACATTTTTTTTCTGCATTAGATCTTTTTTTAAAAAGTTTTAATTTTTGTGTAAAACTTCATGCACACTAATATGAAATAGATTTACCTTCGTTGTTTTCTTTTTTCTGTTTAATATTTTTGTTATTTTGAGCCTTTCATCTTTTCTTTGTTTGATTAGCACTCCTTTAAAAAAAAACTTTCAAAACAATTTAACAAAAATTAATAAATTCAAATATTCAAAACTTTAAGACCCAAAATACTTTTTTTGTGTCCACTTCCCTTAAAAGGGCAGAAAACAAACAAAAAGAAAATAAACAATTGACATGTTTATTTTTGTTGTATGTTTCGTTAACAAATACATTTGTTTGTTTGAAGTAGAATGAAACATAAAAAAAAACAAAATATGATTCATAATGTTATCATGGGGAGGGGGGCATTTCTTCATAAATCACATTGGTATTACTGGTGATGGGTTGTTTATTTGTTTAGGAAGAAATAAAAGTCTATAAACTTAATTTAATACTCATATTTACATTGTTTTTTTCTTTTTTGTTTTTGTTTTTCAAAGAATACTCTGTTCATATACTTTGTTTTGAAGTCTTTTTGTTACTTGTTCAAACTTTCCAAGATTTTATCTAGAGACGAAGTTTACTTTATCAACTCTTTAATATTTTATACAGAGTTGAAAGGGGGGACAAATTATTTTGTGTTAACATAAATTCTTCAATATTTTATACAGAGTGGAAGGGGGACAGATTATTTATGTAAATTAGATTGTATTGTAAGTAAAGGATCAGGAATTATTTTGATTTGAGCTGTATAGCTTGCACAACTGCATCATCACATTTGGTCTACTATTTAAGGACACTTTTGAATGTAGGTTTATGGTAAATTTATGGAGTTTATCACAATATGGGTTTATGGTAAATTTACAGCAAAGTTCAGTCATCGGAATTGGGAAAAATCCAGTAAGATGATTTGACTGAGATGGTTGCAAAAACATGATCATACCAAAAGTATAGCCTATTTATGAAACCTATTTTATGTTTTTTTAAGCCCAGACACACACGTACCAGTAGTAATGATGTGATATTTGGCCTGAATCTTTTGTATGATGAGTTGTATAGGGTCTCCCTTTTGAAGTCTTTGACTCTTCTACTTCCTGTTTGCTGATAATTAGATTTTTTCTATTTTAACCATATATTGACAATTTGTCCAAGATTTTTCAGCTTTTGTTTGTAGTAATGATTTGATATTTAGTCTGATGATTGTACAGTGTCTCCTCTTTTGAAGTCTCACTCATCTAATTCCTGTTTGCCAATAACTTTGATTTATTTTCTATTATAGTCAATTGAAAATTTTTGCCAAGATTTCTCAGCTTCTGTACGTAGTATTGATTTGATATTTGGAATGAGTTTTACCCTGTCTCCCTTTTTCAAGGAAACTTCATATGGTTTACGGACTCCGTCATTTTGACACATTTTGCATCATAGAGTAATTTATCAAAGTTTCCTCTGCTTTCCTCTGTAGTCCTGTTTTCTGAATATAATATCTGGCATGGGCATCTGTGTCTCATGGACACATTTTCTTTTATTTTACATATACACTACCAGATTTTTTTGATTTTCTTTTTGGGGGGGGGGGTATGCATAAACTTTCCATATTACTGTTATAAGATAACTTTATTTTTATTTTCGACAATTTCAAGCTTGTATTTATCCCACACTAGTTTTTTAAAAGATGGAACATTACTGATCCTATATGATGTAAGGCATTTTATGCTGTGCCCTGTATGTTTGTATACAAAGACATTCTCAATTTTTTAAACACCAAGTTGAATGGTGTAATTCTTTAGATAGAGGGCATATTGTTTTTGCCCTGTCTGTCTGTCCATCTGTCTGTACAGCTGTCTGTATGTCTGTCTGTCCGCAACTTTAACCTGGCTTATAACTTTTAAACCAGATGTGATAGGAACTTCATATTTGGTATGTGTATTAATCATGTAAAGCTGAACACCATTATGCAAATTTCACTATGGTCAGGTCAAAGGTGAAGGTCACAAAGGTCAAAAAGTCAAAATCTAGATTTTGCTATAGTTCGTTGATTACAATTGCTAGAGACTTGGTATTCTATATGTGAATAGATCTAGCAAAGCTTAACATAAATCCACCAAAAAAAATTGGGTCAGGCCAAAGGTCAAGGTCACAGAGTGCAAATTTGAAAACTTTAACAAAAACTTTAACATTGCCTATATCTTTTCAACTAGATGTGATAGGACCTTCATATTTGGCCTGTATATTGGGCATATGAAATTGAACAGCATTATGCAAATTTCACTGAGGCCAGGTCAAAGGTCAAGGTCACAAAGGTCAAAATCTGGATTTTGCTATATCTCGTTAATTTCAATTGCTAGAGGCTTAATATTCCATATATGAATAGATCTAATGAAGCTAAATACAAATCCACCAAAAACCATTTCAGCCATGTCAAAGGTCAAAGTCACTGAGTGCAAATTTGAAACTTTTAACATTTCCTATAATTTTTCCAACCAGATGTGATAGGACCTTCATATTTGTTTTGTATATTGGTTATATGAAACTAAACAGCATTATGCAAATTTTACTTAGGTCAGGTAAAAGGTCAAGGCCACCAGGTCAAGGTCACAGAGGTTAAAAGGTCAAAATATAGATTTTCCTGTAGCTCATTAATTACAATTGCTAGAGGCTTCATATTCTATATGTGAATAGATGTAATGGAGCTTAGTACAAATCTACCAAAAACATTTGGGTCAGGTCGAAGGTCAAGGTCTCTGAGTGAAAATTTGAAAACTTTAACATTGGCGATATCTTTTCAAGCAGGTGTGACAGGACCCTCATATTTGGCCTGTGTAATGATCATATAAAGCTGAACACCATTATGCAAATTTCATTGAGGTCAGATGAAAGGTCAAGGTCACAGAGGTCAAAAGGTCAAAATCTAGATGTTGCTTTTAGCTTGTTAATTACAATTGCAAGAGGCTTGATATTCTATATGTGAATATCTAATGGAGCTTAGTACAAATGTCTACTTAACCTTAATTTCTAGTGATGGCAATTTTAGCATTAATTTTGTATTGAAGACATGGCTGCTATTGGGGGCATAGTGTTTCACAAACACATCTTGTTATTTTTCCCATGGTTATCAGTTGTAAAAATGCTTTTTTATTATTAGATTTGACAAAAATTTCATATCAAAGGATGTTTATTTCAAAATTTCATTTCATGATTGGATGAGTTATATTTTGTCATCAGCCTTCACGTTTGAAATTAACTCACAGGGTAGACACAAAATGTGTTGGGATAATACACCACGGTGACACAGCGTATAACAATATACAAATGCTGAGATTCTATATTATGAAATTTATAGCATGAAGTTTATTTTTTGAAAGAGCTTATGCATGTTAAAATAAGCATACAGACTTCTAAACTTAGTCATAGTGTTGGCGATGTAGGCTGTGTTGTTATTCTTTTAATTATCTTTTGGTATTGGTTAGAATTTTCAGTAGGAAAAAGGACAGAGACTAGAATTCATGGACAAAAAAAATGATTAACGATGAGCCTTTTGAAAATTAAAATATATTTTAAGATCATTTCCCTTCGAAGACATCTTTACTAAAAATACATATGCAGTGTTTCTAATGTTGATTGCTTGTAATAATTTTTTGAATTTTGAGAAGTTACTGACATGTCTGTTTAACTAGACTAACTTAATTTTAGTAATCATATATATGTTCGAGATTTTAAATATATTAAATAACATAATGACAGTTTTGATAATTGATAATTTTTAACAGAATCTGTAAAGTAATGAAAACAATATTAATTTACTCACAATTTAACTCTCAATTCTCTGATTAGTTATAACATGTCTTTTCATTTCCACTGTCTGTGTTTGAATTAAAGTTGATATTTATATATATTTAGATAAGCTTTTTACTTTTCTGTAAATCAGAATTATATTTTGTTTGATAATTATTTTCTTCCGGCTTGAGTTACTTTAATTAGAATTAGTGCTCTTTAAGTTTAAGCATGATTACAAAATTTACATACTATTTATTTTTTTTTTATCGAAAGTTGAAATGTATAGCTTTAAAGTTAAAATATGTTTGTTGTTTTATCGAGCAAATTAAAAAAAATACATATAGTAAGTCCCTCTAAAAATGTTTTATTTTCTTTGGTTATCTCCCTTTGAAATAGTTAAATTTGGTTATCCCCTCTTTAGAACAACTTGAACAGTGATAAATAAATCATTTGTATGTTGTATTTCACATCATGTAACATTACACTTAATCATATTTTTTGCATGACATTGATTTTGTTAATTTACTGCATGATAATTTGATTTATTAACAGACTTCATCGTCATCGGACATATGTACCTCGTTTAGTAGATTTACAGGTAATTGTCACATACCTAAATCCTAAAAATTCTTACAGGTTAAAAAAAATAGTTAACTACAGGTTACAATTGTGTGACCTGTTTATATTCCATTTCAATACAAAGAAATAGATACTGCTGATCATAATACATTGTATTAGTATATCGATAATTTAGTTTATATAGATCATCTGTGGATAGCAGAATAAAGAATTTGTGGAAACTAACTAGTATTTTTTTCGATAGTTGGCTGATTAAGTCATGTAGTCAAATTCAGAATTTCTTAGTGATTACTAATCGGTTTTATTTATTTTTTATTTTTCTTCCCATTTATAATTTTAAACTATAATGTATATACATGTAATAAAACATTATTGAACATTGGAGAAAATAAATCAGTCCCCCCAAAACAACTAGTTGCCACTGACATATACAAGTAGGCTAGTTAGTTGTCTCATCCTGAAGCAAGACAAGTGCACAAGGTATGATGATGTCCTTAGTAATGACTTAATTTTTATATAAAGTTTCTACTTGGGTCCATTTTTCAAAAACTACAAACAGGAATTCAGCTCATTTGTACAGTGTAATTCCCTGAAGTCCCTCCCTCTGAGTTTCAGTCTTACCATTTCTCTCAACACCAAAAAATGGGATATTATTGGTATTTGGTATGGAGTTGAATTGGTCTAGGGTAAAACATGTTAGTCTACCATAAGACAAATAACCTTCACCTTATTTATGTTGACCTTTGATGATATATGCCAAGGTGTCGTATCGTATTTCATGAATTAATGGTAAAAATTTATTGATTTCTTAAAACCATTACAGTTATTCATATAAGTGTACATTTGACTGAGACATTGGAAAGGGCCAAAAAGATTTATCTCCCTTCGTTTGAACCCTGGATACCCAGTATATATGTGAAAGACCGCAATTATGTCCAAATATTTTAACACTTTTTTTTTAACTTTTGCTAGTTGTGATATTACACTTTAATATTATTAACTCCACTAAGATAGTACATGTTTGAAGGTAAATTAGGTATTTTGGACTTTTATTGCATGATAATAACTCAGAATTTTGTACATGAATATGTTCTATTGCTTAAAATACATTTTTGTACTTATATTTTTCAGAAGATATGACAGATATGAACCGGCTTCACCTATACAATACCAAATACTAGACATGAAAAGACATTTCTCAGCTCCAGGTAGACGTCTTCAGGAAACAGCTACCTAAGGGATCGCTTCACATATACGATACCAAATACTAGATATGAAAAGACATTTCTCAGCTCCAGGTAGACGTCTTCAGGAAACAACTACCTAAGGGAGACAACCTCATATCATCATTATACTGCGACATGTGTGAAAAGGACTCTATGCCACACAAGTTTTTTCATAATTCACACATTAGTTATAGAAACACAGACTATAGTGTATAGTTTATATATATTAATTTATTTGTATGTACACGAGTGCCGCTGAGTGGTATACAGACACTTGCAAGGTCGTACAAATGTGGAGAGAAAATGTTCTAGTGTATTTTCCTAAATTCTTAAATACATATCCTGTTTTTATTATATGTATTGCCTACTTGTTAAACAAAGCAATTATATATAGTTGTCAAATTCTTTTTGTATGAATCAACCTTGGTGTTAATCTAATAGTATGAAAAAATGTGAAATAGCAATTCTTTTTATTGCTCTTACAGATTGTACAAAACCTTTGAACTAAAAATTAAACTGAAGGTGTTTTTTGTTTCCAACATTCATGATCCTATATCAAGACAACTCTTTATTTTTATTTGTGCCAAAAAATTTCATGTTTATTTTGTTTGTGCCAAGAACTTTGTAATGTTACACAAACTCTAGCTGTTTTATAAATATATCTATTTGTTGAATATTTGAGTTTCATATTGAGTGCCTTTATCTTCTTTATTGTATTGACTTCTTTGAGGGAATTACATTAGTATGTTTAGATAGTTCAGAATTCTAAAACTGCATCTATTTTGTATATCTGTTATTCAGTACAAAAATGTTGTCAAGATCATTTTCTTAGTTCTGTTGAATATTTCAGCATGGATTTAATGTTATTCTATTGAGGAAAGTAATTTATATGGAAAATAACTACTACAAACCGGGAAATTTTTGCAGCAGTTTTATTTTCGCGTTTGGAATGGAAGCGAGAAAATAAAATGGCATGTATATACTTGTGTATTATTGTAGTCAATGATCAACAATTTGGCAGCGCGAATTCAAAACTGCATGAATTAAAATCCTGTCAATTTACCGTGAAATAAAGACAGCGCGAAAATTTCCCGGTTTACAGTATGAAAATTCAGTTTCACAATTTCTTACAAAATGAGATCATTTACTTCTCTTTTATTATTATGTGTTTTCAAAACACACTTTCCCCCTAAATTTTCATATTATGAAAATAAAAATATTATTTTCCTATTCATTGTTGATAATGAAAAGGTCTAAATTCAAAAATTTTTGAATGCATCTTCTGGAGAGTGAGGTTAATATGCATTTCTTTTTACTACTATTTTGAAGTGTCCTTGTTAACCAAACAGTGACTGCAAATAAAGTAAAATCTATTGTTATAACAGGACTACCTTTAAGTTAATTAGACTATTTTGTATTGTGTTGTATACACAGATAAAAAAGGAGATATTTTTCTTTCTATTTAACCCAAGTCTCAATTGTTGGTGCCTTTCTTTTTTGATATGATTGCTCATTCCTATTATAGAGTCTCATTGTTGCTTATTTATATCAGGGAGTTATTAAAATTTTGTATAAGAATTTTTCACGAAAATAACATTGTTAAACAGCTATGGGTCGGAATACACAGTCTGATTGTGCTATATGTGAACCGTATTATCAATGTATGTATGATCCTTGGCTGTAATAATGTTATACAGCAGTGGTCTGATTGTGCTTTATATGTGAACTTTATTATCGATGTATCTATGAACCTTCGCTGTGATATTTTAATTTATTGATATTTGCAATAGTTACAAGTTTTATAATTATATAGATATTTTCACCTATCAGTCATCAGTCACATTTATATAACCTGTAGTCAGTTTTTCTAGAGTAAGCTTTAAAAGTTAATCATTTACAGCCACTTATCTTCCTTGTACATCAATTCTAATGCAACATTTATGTAACAGACCATTTGATTGGTGAAAACTGACCCTCAAATACGCCATCTACCTGCCTCGGACAGAGTAGGATATCCGCTTTGCTGCCATTTGGTGGTCATTTTGAAATACCGAAGATTAGGTCTTCTGTACTTCCTCAATAAAAAATAAAACATGGCATTGACTTTCAAACATCTATTAATTCAATTAACTTACGATTGTGATCGTTCAGAAAACCAAATAACGTTTAGGTTTGTGAAAATACAGTTGAAGCGAAGTGCTGACGTCACACTGTTAAGACAACTTTCAATGCATAGGATTGTGATTTTTTTCGCAGAATTTTCAATATTTTGCTTTTTCAAATAAATATACAATGTAAAATTGTTTGTTTGCATTAGAATCACAATAATAGTACATTATTTGAATACCTGAGGGCATCAATCTTTATTTAAGGGTAAAAAAAATATCTGTTTACTGGCTCCGCTACACATCACCAGTAAACTGCACTTTTGACCATCAAATCAATGATTGATGCCTTGGGTATTCAAATAATGTACTGTTATTGCAGAAATATTTCTACAGATATCACTTCCATAAAGAGTGAATTTAATGGTGTATTTCATTTCTACTGCTGTTAGATTAATACAACTAAAAAATCTAAACATTTTATGGAGTAAAACAGAAATTTTTCATTATTAAACCTCTTTTCTTGGTGATGGTAATTTATTAAAAAAAACAAAATATGCGTTTATTTTGTGTGTATATGTTATTTTTCTCATCTCGATAAGAAAGTTGATTCCATATATTTTGGATTCTATGTATATGTCTCAGAATTATGATATTTTATTATTTCTAATTGTTAGTTTATACTGCTGACTATTGTGCCTTTACAAATGATTTATGTAGAAATAAACATCAAATTATTACATTGTATTCTCTGTTTAATTGTACTCCTTTCAATCAAACCAGCCAATAACTTGTTCATTTGTATTCAGTTTTGAACTTTGTCTTGAACTGCAATAGCTGATATACCATGGAAGTCTGGAACACTTTCTTATCACTTTGTCAACTTTCAATATACAGTAGAAATTTGATGGCTTGAACTGCAATAACTAGAACATCATGGATGCCTTGAGCCATTTTTGTGGTCTCTTTGCTCAAATGTAAACAGAGTTCAGCCTCGATATCTATAACACCCCTTTGGCTTGAATTGTTTTCATAGGTCCCTTGGGTGTTCGAGCCATCGAAGTTTGACTGTAGTTTGACTGTGATATCTCAAACTGTTTTCATATGCCATAGGTGTTCAAGCCATTGAACTATGACTGTCTGACATCAGAATACTTACAAATTTTGAAAACAAATGTCAATGAAGGAAGCCAAGTTCTCTTTACAACTGTTACCACCTGCTGAAGTTTTTTATGGACGATTTTCATCACTGTCATCCTCTTCCACTTTAAAATTGAACAAGAGGCTCTCAAGAGCCTGTATCGCTCATCTGGACCATGGCTAACATAGAGAGATGAATGGCATCAATAGGTTCCAATGTTAAATTATATTCCCTATTTGAGGCCACCTTGGATTGGATGCAGACTTAGATATGGTGTACTTGTACATGAGATAATATCTCATGTGTACACTTTGTTCAATTACTATTACATGTATCTAAATTTATGTAAATTCTAAAACCGAAGGATTAACTCCCTCCATCGTAGTTTTGTCCTTAGCTATATTTGATATTACTGATTATTCTGATTTCGTTTCGTTTTATGCATTATAAACATTTTTAAATTATGGATTTCCAGTGTTTGGGTTCTAGTGCTGCTGATGAGGAATAAATTTCCGAAATGGTCATACAGCTCATTAAAATTATTGCAGTTGGAGTTGACATATGTGTTATGGTCTCATGTTCATTTACTCCATATCCTTTCGTAAAATATGCCAGACCCTAATTTTGAAGGGCCAACCAATGGATTTTTTTGTACTCAAATTCCAATTGGATTAGTGGTTTCAGAGACATAATTCCTTTAATTAAATCCAATATTAACTATGTTCCTGCTGTTGGCCATCTTGAATGAGGTAGAATCTGCAGGATACCTTTTTGTTGGAGGCCTGATATAAGAACCATTGTGACTACGTCTGGTTCTAATTGAACTAGTAGTTTCTGACAAGAAGATCTTTGAATGTGTTTTCTATAGGAGGCAATAATGAACTATGTACCCCATCGGTGGCCATCTTGGATGAGGCTGACCTACCAGATACCTTTTTGGAAGGGACTGTCTTGACTAAGTTTGTATATGATCGACTTGTCGTTTCCGAGATCTTTGAAGTGTTTAGGTCCAATGTTAAATTACGTTCCTCACTGGCTGGCACCTTGGATGGGGTGCTGACCTGCTGAAAGGGACTACCCAAGGACCATTGTGACCTAGTTTGGTACCAATTTACCCAGTTTCAGAGATCTTTGAACGTGAAGTTTACAATGGACAGACGATAGATGCCAAGTGATAGTAAAAGCCAACCCTGATTAAGAAGGTGAGCTAAAAAGGTTAACTTCACTACATCCAGTCATTTCCTTTCACATTCCTGTTTAATATTCTGAGGTATTATCATGCTGGTTGATATTGTCATTGGGTTCAATGCTAACACTATGTTTCCAACTTGGACGACATGCAGATCTGCTGAACAAATTTACTGTAGATGTCCATCAAAGGGTCATTGAGAATAAATCCTAGTACTTTAATAGAAAAAGATCTTTAAATGTTTTTTTATGTTTAATGGGATCCAACGTAAAACTATAGTAAATAACAAAATACCAAAGATACTGTGAATGCATATGCCCATTTCGACAACTTATGTCTCCCCAAGGTACATTAAAATGCTGCCAGTGCTGACCTGCAAAACGTCTTTTTCAAAGGAGAAATAAAATGATTGTGATAATGTTTGGTTCTAGGAGAAACTCTTGAAATTCCAATGTTAAGTGTTCCCTGTTGACAACATCTTCGATGAGGTGGTGAACATCTGTTTAACTTTTGTGAAAGGTACCAGAGGACAAAGTTTGCTTCTATTTTTCCAAATAATTTCATAGAAGATATCTAATTGTGTTCCAATAGGGTTAATAATATTTAACTATGTTCTTTGTGTAAGGCTATTTATAAAACAGGTGTGGGCTTGCTAGATATGATTTTTAAGGTAATCATATCAGGACTATTGTGAGCTAGTGTTGTTCTTACAGACCTATTGAGTTCACAGGAGAAGATCTTTGAAAATATAATGATGAATAGACACCAGACACCAAAGGTAAAAGGCTATAAAGTGTGCTAAGTTTCAGATTAAAATAGACTTGGTTGACCAAACAAGAGACTCCCAAGACTTACACCATGTCTAACATGGATGTTCTGAAAAACCTATGTAAATGGGGTCTCATTTACAGTCTAGTGTGTAACTGCCGGTACATTCCCAGCTCCTGTCCACCCTGGATAGGGTGCAGATATGCCAGACACAACATGAGGTTGCATGTGACACCTCCATGCATTGAAATAAATCGGCCCAGCAGTAGCTGAGAAAAGTGCAACAAAAATTTTCACAGTGTTCAATAAAGGGAAAAATAGCTAAATCCCGCCAAACAGGAAGTTGATATCATAAGGTGACCAAAATGGCAGACGAGGCATTCCACCTATATATAAAGTCAAATGCCAAATTTGAAATAAATCGGCCCAGCAGTAGCTGAGAAAAGTGCAACAAAAATTTTATACTATGTTCATTAAAGGGAAAAATGGCAAAGTCCCGCCTAACAGGAAGTTGATATCATTAGGTGACCAAAATGGCAGAAGACGCATTCCCCTATATATAAAGTCAAATACCAAATTTGAAATAAATGGGCTTAGCAGTAGCTGATAAAAGTGTGACAAACTTCGGACAGACAGATGGACAAGGGTATTCCAATATACCACCCACTCATGAGTGGGGGTATCATTTATGTAAGTATGAAAAAGAAAGGAAATGGGGTAAATGTCAAGGAGACAACATCCCATATCCTGGTTAAAATGACCCAAAACAAAACATCTAGGGGCCACCAAATGGTCTTCAACACAGTGAGGAACCTCACACCATATAGTAAGATACCTTAAAAGAGCTGATGTCACCAAGTTAGGTTCCAATTTGCCAAGATTTTTTGAGAACAAGCTCTTAAAAGTGATTTCCATGTGGTCTCTAGAGATAAACAATATTCCCAACTGGCAGTCGTCCTAGACAAGGTGTGTACTTGATGTACACCTCTTTTTTTTGAAAGAATGTAACCAAGTATGGTTCCAATGCGCCTGGTTCAAGAGGAAAAGATGTTTAAAAGTTTTCCCAATGCATCCAATGTTAAATATTCTTTGCTGATGGCCAGCTTGGATAAAATTTGAAACTAAAATACAATTTTTTTTCAGAGGAGCACCATATAACTCCTGTGGCCAAGTTTTGTTCCAATCAGTCCAGTTTAAGAGAAGATTTCTAAATGTTTTTTTTCAAAAGGTCAATTGTAAAACTATGTTCTGTCATGGAAGCCATCTTTGCAAAAGTACAAAACCTCAAAAACACAATTTTGGTTTCAATCAGGCAAGTTGTTTTAGGGGGAAAATATCTTCAAATGTTTTCCCATAGGTCCATGTTAGACTATGTTCCCACCAGTGGCCATCTTAGGTATAGCATAAACCTGAAAATCCAGTTTTTTTAGGGGACTATCCATAAACTATTGCTGCCAAGTTGGGTTCAAATTAGCCAAATAATTCCTGATAACAAGCTCTCTGAATGTGTGTTTTTGTTTTTTTTTGTTTTTTTTTTCTGGGGGGGGGTCTAATGTCAAACTATGAAGTGAAAACTAGAAAAATATTATTTACGGGATACCAACTAAGGACAATTGTAACCAAGTTGGTATTCTATTGCCCCAATAGTGTCAGAAAAGATCTCTGAATGTGTTTTCTAATAGGGTCTGAGGTAAAGCTATGTTCCCTGCTGGTGGCCATCTTCAATTTACATGGGATTACCTCAGAAATATTGTGGCCATATGTGGTTCAATTAGCCAAGTAGTTTCAGAGAAAAAAATCTTTGAAAAACTTACAAAAGAAGGTTGACAGAAAGTGGTGGCAACAGCTAATACTGGATAAATGATGAGAAGTGGACATACAGTTGGAGTTGGGCAGCAACTAGATCCTCTTTCATAATAGGTGATGTATGTCTGTATGATATATTGATGGATTATAAAAAGTAGCAACTCTTTTAGCATATTTAAAAATTTATTTTTCCCTAATTGGACATTTAACTTTGAAAAAGTAAATATCAATTTGAAAATGCTATTAAGTATTAATGATTTTTGGTATTTAATGTCTATAATGTTTTTCATAAGCTAGCTCTAACAGTTTCCATTTTTTGTAAAAGTTCTTCACGTTTGGTAGAATTAGCCTTTTCTTGGTCAATGTATGCTTGTCTTGTCATTTTATTGTTGACAAGTTTCTCAGCATATTGTATAGCAACACCTATTAAATCTTTATGTTGAGCATCTAACCTCTGTAGTTCAGCAACCTTCAAAATAAAACAAAAACTTATGAAAATAACACCATAATATAAACATGTAAATAATGTTAACAAACAAAACTTAAAATGGCAACTACATTAACAGGGAAAGGATATGGAGTAAATGAACATGAGACAAAGTCTCTATAAACACATGATTAAAACAGAACAATGCTTTCATTGTTGCTCTTCATCTTGAAGTCATCATTTCTTGATATTTGGGTTTTTGGATGTGGTTTGTTTCCATTGATTTATTCACTTTTTTACCTTTTCGGGGCCATTTAGGGCTTTGGTTTGAGGTTCCTCACTGTGTTTAAGACCATATGGTGACCCCTAGATGTTTTGTTTTTTGTCGTTTTAACCTGGATATGGGATGTTGTCTCCTTGACATTTACCCCATTTCCTTTCTTTTTCATATTATGTGTATTCTGTATCTACATGTATCTTGTACAAATTGTGAGCCTGCTGAGTCTTTTATAGAAAACCACTAAATGACTAACAATATAAGTTTCAATTGACCCAGTAGCATCAGTGACAACTTTGGCATTAAAAGTTAACAATGGTTCACCTACACCCCTTACTACAGGGAAGGTGAATTTATAAGAAGCAGCATGAAGCACACATCACTTTTTTTCAACTGTTTTAAATGTAACTGTTCTGAGGACAGAATCGTAGTAACTGCAATCAAATTCAAGTGTAATTCTGGTTACTTTATATGGTCATTCCATCCATTTTACACCATTGATATTGATAGTATTGTAAGAAAGTTCAACACATCTATTCTTATATCATTTTTGCAAATCTTTTCCTAGTACTGAGAAGAGGTAAGCTGTCAAATAACTATTTGACAGGATAAAATGTTTATAATACCGCTACCATAAGAAGTGGTTGTATAGTCTCAAATTCAATAGAAGCAGATAATTCCTCATACTGACAGACAGAAAGATAACTGCAGTGGTCAAATTATCAATGACCACAAATTGTATATTGTGAAAGTACTATTGTTAGTGGGAATCCAAATTTTCGTGGATTTTGTGGATCAGTATAACCACGAAATTAAGTACTAACATAATGCATTTTTCCCTGGAAATTTAATGAATAGAATACTTAACCAGGGATTTAAGAACCCACAAAATTGTTATATTTATGGAAACCACGAAAATTGATGTCCACAAATAAATCTACTTCCACAGTATTATAATTACCTTCTCTGCTACATCAGCTCCCTCATTTTTGAGTTGAGTCTGCAGAGTTTGAATCTGCTGAGTCAGCTGTTTGTAATCAGCGTCAATTTTCTTCCTACTGTTGGTGAACGATGCTGCATCTTTTGTTGACTTGAATTTGTTGACAGCATCATCAAAACTTTGGTACAATGCACTTCTCTTGTCTTGGAGACTCTGAACCTCCTCTAGGATACTGGCTACTCTCATCTTACTTTCTTTGGCTTCATCCTAGAAAAGATTGATAATCAAACAGTTTAATAAGTGTTTGTTGACAATCCCGCATCCATTACCAGAAAAGACATGGATGTAGCGTTGGTCTACATTTAGCAAAGAATTATGCTCCAAAAAAAAAATCTGTGCTAGGGGGCCATCTTGAACTTACTTTGAGGTATGAGAAAAGCTCATTGTTGAAGGCCTAATGGTGACTTCAAGATAAAGAACAACAATAAAAACTTTGTTTCTTTGATTGTTTTTGCCATGTTTTTGTAGAGAATTTGTCTCGTGTGCATTTACTCATTCATCATGTATCAAAATTAAATTGAGAAATCTTTCTGACATAAAACCACAAAATCTATGTGTTATCTCCATTCAATGAATTATCTGAAATTATTTTTTTTGCCAAATATCAAGCTTATTTTGGGTAATGTTTGGTAGAAATATAATAAAACATAGTGCTTAAGATAAACAGCGGAACCTTTTCAAACGGACACAGTAAGGGACCACCAAAATGTCAGATTACAAAGCATGTCAGAATACTCAAGTAAAGAAAACTTAAAAGCTGCCTTTGGGACTCGAAAATTATGTCAGATTTGACAGGATATCCGAATACTTGGGTATGGGAATAGACAAGTTCCACTATATCGTAATTTTTAGGACAAATTATCTCCCCTTTATTTGGTCTGACTGTACATATTCCATTGTCTAAATTTTGGAAATGAACCATGCAAGAGGAAGTGTTCTTACAGTGATAGATTAATGAGTGTATGAAGGATGAATATGGGAAGAACAATAAGCACATATCACTCCTTAATATCAAAAAGTTTTTATTCTGTCCTTCTGGAAAATACTTCACACTGACATAAGAGAGTAGATGATATCAATTACCTTTAGATTTTTAGTTCTTGAGAAAAATGGAGATTTATGATGTTTTAAAAAAGGGGGTTGATGTGAAAAAATCTTGCAAACCGAAAAAATCCATATACACATGAATAAAGTAACAAAATACAGTAACAATATCTTTGATGATTTATAATAAAAATACCTTTGTTATTGAGAAGTCCATGCGTACATACACAATGACTAAAAGGAATAACAGATACAGGGCTCCTACAACTAACAATGGTTCCTGCAGGAGTAGATACTTTTCAAACGTGTACCACAGCTGAAAACAAATCATATAGTGTTTATTAATGCTTCTCAAACGTGTACAATACACCTGAAACTAGATAATATTTAGTGTATTTTGTGTACTAGTAAATCAATATGTTGCATGAATTTCATGAACATAAAAGCTTGTAAACTCTTTTTGTTTAGGCCATTCAAAATAAATTGTTTGTTTCTCAAGTCTTTCTTTTTTGATAATGGTGCAGACAGGTGATTATTTCAATACCTCTTGAATGCCATTAAAATTTTATTTTGATGTCACTATAATTATTAATACATGTAAGCTTAATTCCAATGATAGAGAAACATTCACTTATTTTGAGCTTTTATATTAGTCACTTTTAGAAAACAACTTTTTTTTGAAAATTAAGTGGCAGCTTTTTGGCAGACATGGGCAGGGCTTGAGATACAAACACTTTTTTTAATGGCCTTATATTACTTTCCATTTCATATTTAATTCTAGTCAATAATAAATCTTTGATACATGTAGCTTCAACCTGTACAGTATATCTTATTGAACTGTACTTTGTCCCTACAGTTTTCTTTCTTTGCCAATCAAGGTAACCACACTGAAGTTATTAATTTCATCAGTTTGATAGACTATTCCTATATAGACAAGTTGTTCAGACCACTTCATGAGTAGTATTTACAAGGTGTCCGGTCAGATGGACCATTAACCTGTAATGTTAAGAAATTAATCCTATCAATTGCAATAGGTTTATGGGTAAAGTCAGGTTATCCACAGCAACATAACTGGTTTATAATCAATTTATTGCACACGATATTTTATTCAAACATAAATTTAGCCTTAGTCTTCTGAGCAAGAAACCCACTTTCTAAAGGACAGATTTGCCACAACATCTTGTAAACAATTACCTCAAAATCCTGAATATGAGCATCAACAAGATTGTCTTTACGAGCTACAATGACTGGTCTACCAACAGTATCTAAGTATGTAAAATGTAGAGAGTTCTTGTCCTTCTTAACAGTAAAGGGTGTAACTAGTTTGGTATTTCTAAAAATCAAAAAAATAATACATTTGTTACAAAACTTCACATCATCATTTTCCTCATATAATTTACACATAAAAGTAATTTATTATTTTCAAAAACTCCAAAGTCAATTCAAAAACTCCATTTTAATTGGTAAATGGACTATTAGTCAAAGAATCCATCCAGCTAATAATTCTCCATTAAATTGTACAAAATGACAAATAAATAAATTGCACCTAAAGTAATTATCAAACTTAGTATTTTTCCCCAGAAAAAATGAAGGTGTTTTAGGGAAAAGGAGTTTATTAGGTATAATATGGTTTTAGTATATGAAATGACGAAAAACAAATATATTTGAAATACTTTACAACAAATAACAGACCATTCACTATAATTAGAATAATTTTATCATGTCTTGATATTTCTGTCAGATTTTCAACCAGTTTAGTTTTGTCCACTTAAAAGCATTATATATTTTTTTGCCCACAAACTCTTGTTTTTTGCCCACAAATTCTTAAGTTTTTTGCAAACCCCCCCCCCCCCCCCCCNAAAAAACAGTTTTCCCTATTTTCATTTTATATGTACCCTTTTTATGAGCATAATGACAAATTTTTTGTCAAATATTTCTTTGTCATATTCAGTCATGATAAAACGTTGCTAAATTAATCCTATGTAACTCTTATCATAGGGAGTTCAGTTTCTTACCAAATTTTTCAATCTCTTGTACACGTATCTCAAAATTTAGATAATCAACCTATCAATATTTTTCTCTTCAATTACTTCCTTTTCTTTTTTCTCACAAAGAAAAAAAACACTGTTATCTGAAATTCTATTCATTTTTGAATTGAGTAGGGAACCTGAAGACAAATTGTGTAATGTTGAAATGTGTATAAACTTACTTTGAACCTTCAGGTAAAATTATTTTTATGATCATTTGGTCAATGACAACATCATCAAAAATATGATCTACAAATCTCATTTTTAAAGCATACTGGTTTCCTGAAAAAAAGAAGAAAAACAAATATTCTAACATGGCTCTAGTAAATAGTCAACCAGTTAAATACTCGATAACCATATACTTCGCACATGCGCAAATGATATCGGATTAAGAGTAAAAGGGACGCAAAACAACCATGTTTTTGATTTTGTTTGTCTTAGTTTGTGAAAGAAATAAATGTTAAGCATATTTTATAACTCAATCATGACATTCAGAAAGGTAAATGTGTATTGTTTTGCTTTCAAATTGGATTTGAACTTGCATCTGTTTGAAAACGTCAGATTGTGTACTGTGACGTCATAGACACAGACAGCGGTGGAAACGAGAAATATGCCTCCTCTAAGGTCGCTTCGGAATGGAAAATGTCGTTTTCTGTCATATTAGAATCCAAATAATTCATAGCAGGTATATGGTTATTGTCATTTAACCATGGGCTGGGCCTTTATATTCGTAAATTTAACCCCTCGCTAACGCTCTGGGTTAAATTCGAATATAAAGGCCCAGCCCATGGTTAAATTTCCAATAACCATATACCTGCCATGAATTATTTCTTAATTAACATAGCACTTCCTGGAGTAAAACAACTGTTTTTATTTATGACCTTAATAAGACAACCATGACCTCACAAGGCCACTATGGAAGTAACCAAGGGAAATCAATGACCTTCACCCCTAACAAGGTGGCTATGAAAGTAACCAACTAAAATCAATTGACTTTTATCTTATAAACCTAATCTCACAAATCTGCAAGTCAAGTGAGCAAAGTGAACCACTGAACTTTACTTCAAAAGCCTTATCTACAAGTAGAGTTCAAAAGGAGAATCAATTACCTCTTCACCTGATCAACCTTACATGTACCTCACAACTGACATCAGGCTGCAAGGGGAATCAATCACGTTTACCTGACAATCATTATTACACTAGGCTACAAGTACATCTTTTACAGTACAATAAATGTAGATGTAGTGTAGGAAAACTCACTGTACAATTTTTGGTGATACATGTAGGTCAACACATTTAACAGTTTTCTATTTGGGTACTGGTTTGTCAATTTATACAGAACAAGTGTAGACATTCGTCAGTTTTCCGTTTCATATCATTTTGTCTTCCTGGTGACAGTTGGTGCTCATGACTTAAGTCTACACAATTATCTCTAATTGTATTAAAGAACCTTAGTGAGCAAGCTCACATACCCCACGCCCCCACATTTAGGATTTTCCTGCATTATCTCAAAATTATCAAAAAATTGAAATCCAAGTAGTTTGCACATCTCTTACAGATGAACAATCATCCTGTAAAATATCTTAAAACCTGTAGCAGGATTTATTCGGGCAAATTGAGTACCCTGTAAACTTCCTATCTTATAAACTGTAGGAGGAATTATCCGGACAAATAATGTACCCTATATGCATAATAATGCATAATAAAGGGCTACCCCGAGCGCAGCATGATACGACCGCAGCATGTCGACCACCGAAATTTCAACAAAAGTAGTTTAAAGTGAATGTGGACACAGTAAAGAGCTTGACACAATAATTAGATGGACACAAAAAGAAGCTAGACACAGTTAATAGCTAGAAACAAAATAGGGAATAAATAAACTCTTTTGATTACTTACTGATAAAAAACCGTAAGAGCTATGCAAAATATGTACTATCAACTAAAACTT
>MJUU01073562.1:63888-80172 GCA_002080025.1 Modiolus philippinarum | reverse complement strand
GAGGAATCCAAAGAAAAAAATCCCATCGAAATCCGATGAAAAATAAAGATTTGACATATTTAGAAAAATTGCATTTTTGGCCCCTTTGACCCCTTGTAGCTCGGAAACGGTAAGACCTACAAAAAATCCGTTGACATACTACTGAAAGCTTAGATCAAGAGGAATCCAAAGAAAAAAATCTCATTGAAATCCGATGAAAAATAAAAATTCTACATAATCTGCAAATTCGCAATTTTGGCCCCGTTCGGCCCCTCATAGCTGGGAAAGGAGACAAGTTTACAAAAATCTAATAGCTGAGTGCTATATTAATTTTTCGCAAGGAATCCATTGAAAAAAACTGCATCAAAATCGGACTTAAAATAAAAAATTTTTTATTTTTAGATTTGCCCCTGTTTGGCCCCATTTATCTCGTGAGTGATACATGCTACATGAAATCCGTTGGCATACTCCAGATTGGAAATTTCCTCAGGAACACACTGAAACAAACCCCATCAAAATCCAATAAATAATAAAGATTCTACAGTCAAATATGTGAAAACACCTTATTTAACCCTTTTTTGGCCCCTAATTCTGAAATGGGTGGGGCAAAAACCTAAAGGAAAAAAACGTTTCTCAAGAATGTTCCAAGAAACATCATACTAAGATTTGAAAACAATCCATCCACTAGAACCAAAGTTATGCTGTCCACAGACACGAAAATACCTAATTTTACCCCTTTTTGGCCCCTTTTTTGCCTCTTTTTCAGAAACGGGTTGTGCAGGGAACGCAAAATTAAAACCCGGGCTTAAGCTTAAGCCAACAAACATCATACTAAAATTTGATAACAATCCATTCACTAGAACTAAAGTTATGCTGTCCACAGACGCCGACGCCAGCGCCATACCATAATACGACCGCAAAATTTTTGCGGTCGTATAAAAATTACAAAGTTCAACAATGTGTACATGGTGTAGTTTGCTGAAAAATTATCAAAAATCAAAATCCAAGTAGTATGCACATCTTTGATATGTGCACAATCAACCTGCAAAATAAAAACTTCCTAGCTTAAAAACTGTAGGAGGAGTTATCCGGACAAATAGTGTACCCACTTGATGACGGACGGACGGACGGACGGACTGACGGACAGACGGACGGACGGACAGACTGACGGACCAGTCAAAAACTATATACCCTCCGCAACTTCGTTGCGTGGGGTATAATTACATTTGAAATTCTAGTTGTTGTGGGGTTGATGTCTTCACATGCCTTTTTATTTCATTTCATCTTTACCTTGGTTAAACAAGTACTGGTAACTAGGAACATTATATCCCAGAATATACTGAGTTTTCCAACCTCCAAACAGTGGAAATCGTGGTCGCAGTTCTACTTCTACCATGTCATCTAATTCCTTCAAATGACTAGTGGAGATATTTCCAATTTCATCTCTGTAGTAAACATCCTTGGCTGATGAAGGCAAAACAGTCTACAACAAAATCAATGTTTTGATTTTAAGCCTTCATCTTGGAAAAAAAATAATGGTACAAAATAAGCTTCAGCTTATAAAAAATATCCATCAATATCAGGGGTTTATCAGATCTTTGTTCTGACCGCAGGAAAATTTAAAAGTTTTAACTTTTTGCGAATTGGCATAAATTAAAAATAATTTGTTGGAAGCTAAGTGAATCCCAATTTTTTGCAACAAATTCTTTAAGATAAAAAATGCAAAAAGTGTAAAGAGGGATATGATGATTAATTGGTGTTTCACAATTTCATTTCTATAACCATACCTTAAATGACTTTACGGAAGCTCCAGCATCCTGTGTTCTTTGGTAATCGTAACGTGAAAATGGTCCATTTAGTTCAGCACCAGAATGTCTCATTTGGATGTGTTCCTCTACAGCAATATTTCCCCAGTGTGAAACCTCAATTACTCTCTCTAGAGATGTCACAGTAAGGAATGGACTGTTGTTCTCTGCATGCACACGCAATTCTGCCTGCAAGAGAGAAATGGGTATAGAAAATACAATACATCTTATTTTGATGGCATATTTTTTCCTCAATTAATAAATCTATCATTTTATGTCTAAAAAGTCAATATTTTTAAATTCTTTGACAAAGATCTCGTTATAAGAATATAAAGCTTATACCAAAGTAAAAGAATGTTCTCCCATTCTCAACAGTTGGTTAAATATGCACACGACTTTTTAACCAACGGGCCTGATTAAATTTCCGTGAGAGATTTCCCGCCATTTTTTAATTTTTGCATTTAACACACATTTCACGGGAGAAATATAGAATATATCCTTTCAAGTCATAGTTCTACTGTCGAAAGGGTTAAACTTTAAAAGTTTGAGCTTTAGTGAGAACTTTTATGTTTAACCCTTGAGAGAGCAGAACTATGATGATCAACGACTTGCAAATGATAGATTTTATTTCTCTAATTCTAATATTAATGACATTTTCATGTGTTTTAGTTTCTATCCCATTGCAGGCCTCTACAATCAATACTGTGACATCATCGGATATGAAATTTACATTGCATGTAAATCAACAAAAGCAAATCAATCATATGTGATTCCAGATAAATAAACAATGTTTGCTTTGAGTAAATTCTTTTCACATTGATTTATACTCAAATAAATTTATTTAAGGTATATTTTGCAATTTGAAGAAAAGTTCGTGACCTTTTCAATATCCAATGAATTTGCGAGATCAATTAACCCATATGTTGGAGAACACTTTGATCTTTCATGCATTGAAATTGACAAAAGCAGCATGAGAATTAGAGAGAAAAAATTCCCATTCAGCTAGTATGCGAGTTAAAAAATCGAAATTTTACTGTCTTGAGGGAAGAAATATTTTTAACTCACTCCTACCTGAAGGAGGGACTATATTTATCCACCTCTAATGTAAAGGCAACCGTACGCCATCATTAACAACTACAAATGGGTAACATTTTACTAAAATTCACCATGAGCTGTTCAAAAGAATATGCACCGACAAGCTACCTCCCGTTTTTTTCTTAACAATATGCAAGTTGAAGAATTATCTCCCCTTCAAAAGTTTGAATAACAACAACAACCATATTACTTCATGCACATCTTCACTTATCATGAAGTTTACTACATTGGTTACCTTTTTATCAGAATCCTATGAGAAATATAGGACATGGGTTGACAAGGTATCTCCATTTTTTAAGAAAAGTATCATGATATAAGTTGAATTATCTCCCCTTTCAACAATTTTAATTCATGGAACCAACAACTGTGTGTAAAATCTCATAAAAACATAAAAACCCAACTAACCAGTTGGGAAAAGTTGAATGGTAGACAGAGAGACAAAAGACAAGACCCACCCTAAACAAATTTAATACAATAAAACCCATCTTTCAATATATTTAGACTTCAGCCTCTGACCTCCAAATCTGGCAGCTAATCTAAGGCCAAAACATTCATTTTTTACAACCTGAAGAAATATAAAGACAGTTGAAATAAATGGCCATATTTACATGTACATGTATATTTCTGTTGGTGAGTAGAGAATTTCAATGGAATTTCTATATTTTATTGCAAGAAAGAGAGCAAAAATGGGATCTGTCTTAGATGTTTAATGCATATATTTCGTAATTTAAATGACAATAAGCCTTTGCTTATCGAGTAATCCTCAAATGGAAAAAGTATCATTTTCTTTTTTAAATGCCATAAATTGTTTAGGGTTAGGCCTAATGAAGTAGAGTCAATCAGGTAGCAGCAAATAGATAACAGACTGTCAAGTGACTTTTTGCAAATCCTATATAGGATTTTTTTCAAAAAATAGGAAATACATCATATAAATATAGGAAAATATATATAGGAACAAAAACCTTCAATTCCACTAGTTTCAATAGTATTTCTGCATGTAATGTAAACAAATATGTGTATTAACCATGTTAAATAACATTTACAACAGTCAAAATTGTTGTTGTCTGTAATGCTAATTAAAGGTATGAATGCCCTTTACAGTTAACCATGAAACGGCCTTTTTCTTCTACCATTAACATGTTAATCGATCAAAATTTTACTGTTAATCGTCAAAAAATGCTAGCATGATTCGTGAAAAGGGCTGAAAATGTCCTACTGTTAATGTCATATGACTGAAATTTTTATTGTTAACCGTCAAAAGAGTACCCCCCACCCCCCCATTCACAACCTCCTAATTCTTAACAAAAACATGTAAATACTCTCATCGGAATATAAAATTCACCTTCTAGTTTCAGGTTATCTTACAAGATACTACTATAGGCTCCTAATGATCAACATAAAAACGGAACAATTTTTTAAAGTGTAATGCACCATATTGGTGGTTCATAATCTTGCCTCCTCCTCCTCCCCTCACAGCCAGTCCTATTCTCATATTAAATTTTCATTACAAACATGACAATTTAAATCAAATGAAATTTAAGTTTTATCCTTAAAAAAAATTCAAGAAATGAAATATAATAGTCCCCAAGTATTGCCAGCATCATCTACCAAACCCCTGGGTAGATTAAACTTGGTGTTTTCTCCTTGCATCTTTAATTCTAAGAGTGGAATGTAGCCTTATCTAGTAGTATAACTGCAAAATAGGGTAAAGTAATGGCAATTTTAATCCAAGAAATAGCAGATTGATTGTAATAACCTCAATCTAAATCTGCTTGTAACAACCTCAATCTAGAGTGAAACCTAGCAGCCAAATTTTTTGGAATCATAGTCCAATGTATATATGTGCATTGGTAATCAAAAGTGACACCTACAATGTATTATATGTAAACCATAATTTAGATGGAACAAACATTCTGCTACTTCTTGGAAAAGCTGCAATAAAATGATAGGCAATGATAATATGATAGGTTCTAAGATATCTAAAATTGGCTAGTTTGCACATAACCAATAATCAAAGAACTTACAATACAGCACTTCAAGGCCAAATATAGGAAAATATAGGAAAAAATGCCAACTATAGGAAAATATATGAGGCCATTCAAAAATAGGAAAATATAGGAGACTTGACAGCCTGAGATAAAAATTCTACTATCCAAGTTTTCTGACAACTATAACAGAATCTTCAACACTTCTCTTGCTTCATATAGTCCATATGTAACAGTTTTATCACCTTGCGAGACAACCTTACCAGAATCTTACCTCAGTAAATGGTTCTCTTGCTTCGTATGGTCCATATGTAACAGTTTTATCACTCTGTGAGACAGGTTTAGGTGATTTACTATAAGATTCTATAGATGATGATGACAGTGTCACTGTTGTAGTTTGAGTTGTTGTCTTGTATGGAGAATACAAGTACATACTTCCAGTAAATACTACCAGCTGTTTTTCTGCCTGTTTGATTTTAGTAGGAAAGGGTGATAGAGCATGAGCATAAACACTCTCAACATCAACCTGCACAGATTTTCCTGCTTCTAAGCTTGATGCCAAGTTGATTCTCCAAAATTCTTTATCACTGAAAATACATGGTAAATTTCAAAATATTGCATTCATAGTACAAATTAAAGACATTTTCAATATAGTTCTGTCCTTAGATTTTTTAAGTTACAGTTTAGGGATTTTTTTCCCAATGAGATACATTTTGTAGATGCCCTTTGTTTTTAGTCACATACTGTTGTGATTTAATTGATTTAAGTTTATTTTAAATGGACATAAATTAAGTATCAGCATTTTATCCTTACAACTTAAAAAATTAGGTGAATACACATGAAGAAGCACTGAGTTGTGTTGTTTTTTTCTGTATCTCTGTTTAATTTATAATGTGCATTTAGAACTTTTTTGTTCAACATTTTTGTTTTCTTTTCATGCAGATGATAAAGAATTAAACTGGTACAGAAACAAATTATAGAAATAAAATATCTTATTTAATACACATAGATGTAAATTAATAAAGACTCATTTCAAAATAGATGCCATTGGTCAAATGGACAAAACTGACATTTTTGCAGAAGGACAGATAAAAATTTCAAACATTGTCAGTTTGAAAGTCTGCCATTGTTCTTGAGCTTAAAGCACTGAGATGAGATTTCAGGCTGCAAAAATGATAATCATCTGGAAGATTTGAGACTTCATTTTGTGATCAATAGCATTGCTTGTAAAAAATCTTCTATCAAATTGATGAAATTAACTACTACTAATTCCAAACAGGAAGTTATAAGTCATGATAAACCAAATTCAGGAAAAAATGATGGTTTGCCAGAAATCTCTAATAATACAAAAATATGGTCACTTTTGGTCCAATGACCCTTTGGTCGCTCCGATAAACCATAAAAGAGTGGCAAATGGAATGTGCACCAAATTTGAAATGTATTACACGAAAACTGTGCCATCAATTTATACAAATTATAGATCATTACACCAATGAAAGCAATATGTCATACATAACTCATATTAGAAACTCTGCATTAAACGTTACGACAAAAGAAAATGCATATTACCTCAAGCCTTGCATTACAGATGAATATTCAAAAAGTTGGTGGAAACCTTATTTGATTTTATTTGTTGTACAATTGCGAAATTCTGGTAAAAACTTGTATACTTTACCTATGACCATCAACAGATGTTTTGGAAACAGTCAACTTGTTGTCATCATCTTTTATCTTAAAAAAATATATTTTGAATACAAAATAAATATATATGTAATTAACTTAATTGTACAGCTAAAACAAGAAAAATAAGAAAACGCACCAAAGGTATGAAAGCCTATTTACGAATATTTGTTATTTTCAAAAGTACATCATCTGATATGCAAATAGTTGCATATAAGCATATAAATTCTTTTATTTCAATCAGAGACTTACAATGGAACTTTTGAGGTTGCTTGACTTTGTCCTAACTTGACTAAAAATTTGGCAGGGGTTATAATCTAGGTGATACATATTGCTGATAAATGCATGAAGTCAAAACATTCCAAATCCCTTTCCAAACTAGAGAATGTGTCTGTAAGACACGGATGCCCCGCCAAAAGATTTATCGCAAAGGATAACCTCATATTAAAATGTAGGTCAAAGCCACTTAATTGTCAATAATTCGGTAGTGCTCATCAAGGCAATTAATTTGATGACATATTATTGTCCTATAATGTGTAGCTGTTGAGAAATAGACTGTAATGCAAAATTTAACTAGAGTCACTGAAGCGTTAAATTTAGGTCAGAGCCACCTTATTGTCAATGCTTTGGGTAGTAATCGTCAAGGCAATAACTTTAATGAAATATCATTGTCCTATGATGTGAAGTTGTTGAGAACTGGACTTAAACGTGAAACTTAACAAGTCACTGAATCGTAAAATGTAGGTCAAAGCCACCTGATTGTCAATGATTTGGGTAGTGCTCATCAAGGCAATTAATTTGATGACATAATGTGTAGATGTTGAGGAATGGACTTTAACACAAAACTTAACCACAGTCACTGAAGCGTAAAATGTAGGTCAAAGTCACCTCATTGTCAATGATTTGGGTAGTACTCATCAAGGGAATTAATTTGATGAAATATCATTGTCCTATAATGTGTAGTTGTTGAGAAATGGACTTTAACGCAAAACTTAACCAAAGTCACTGAAGCGTAAAATGTAGGTCAAAGATACCTAATTGTCAAGGATTTGGGTAGCACTCATAAAGGCAATTAATTTGATGAAACATCATTGTCCTATAATGTGTAGTTGTTGAGAAATAGACTTAAACATAGAGCTGAACCAGAGTCACTCAAGCATGAAATATAGGTCAAAGAGTCAAACTACCTAGTGAACTATGCAGTTCTATTAAAGATCTACCTACTGACCTATTATCATTGTTCTACCTCTTACAGTTTCTGAGAAATGGACTTAAACACAAAACTTAACCAGATGTATGGTCGTACAGACGTACGGAAGGACGGACAAGGGTTACACTATATGCCCCTTCCACATTCGGGGGGGGGGCATGAAAAAACTTTGGGCAGGGGTTCCCCTTAAATCTAGCTTTTTATTATTGCTGAAATTTACACGTTGTAAAAGTTTGTATCAGAATACCCTTTTTTCTAAAATTTCGGTTTCTAGTTTGGTATACATGGCAACCAAAAGCTCCACTATCCATTGCAACTCATTTCGGACCACCTCTCTGGCGCTGAATGGCAACCAATCATGCCCCCGCTCATTGAACCCTGAATCAATAGGGAAAGTGCAAATTTAAGCGTGTGTTGACACAGAACAAGTATGGACACAATGATATGCCTCTCCTTTTTCCAAAATACATAAAAGGGAAGTTCTGAGCCCGAAAATCAATTCTATGGGTGCTAGGTAATCTTCCTGTGAAGTTTCATCCATTTTCAGGCACTTTAAATTTTCCTGCCTTTTTCCAGTTTCCATAGCAACAGCAGCCATTTTGAAAATTCTGAGACCCAAAATCATTTCTATGGGTGCTAGGCATCCTTCTTGTAAAGTTTCATCAAATTTGAAGCACTTTGAATTTTCCCGCCTTTTTTCAGTTTCCATGGCAACAGTGGCCATTTTGAATATTCCAAAAAATATGTGTGTGCACATCTACTTATTGTAAGTTAGATTCCTTTGAAGTAGTAAGAATTTGTTTGCAAACTTCCTAAAAAAACATGAATAGTTTTTCATTCATACGGACGGACGAACGGACAGACAAGGGTAAAACAATATGCCCCCCCCCCCCCCGACTTTTCGTCGCAGCAGCATAAAAATTTGGACAGGGGTTCCCCTTATAATCTAGTTTATACATATTTCTGAAATGGTGAGGAAATATATAAAGCAGAATTTTTTTTCTAAGATTCAGTGTTCTGGTTTGGTTTCTAAGGTAACTGAAAGCTCCACTATCCATTACAACCCATTTAAGATCACCATTGAAAAAAAAATTTGGGCAGGGGTTCCCTTTATAATCCAGGTTATACATATTTCTGAAATCAAAACATTCCAAGCCCCCCTTTCAAAATTATACATATTTATACATATACATATTTCTAAAATTGTGGAGAAAAATATGTAGCAGAATTGAAAATACTGTTTTTCTAAGATTCAGGGTTCTGGTTTGGTTTCCATGGCAACTGAAAGCTCCACTATCCATTACAACCCATTTCAGACCACCATTCAAAAAAAATTTGGGCAGGAGTTCATCTTATAATCCAGGTAATATGTATTGCTGAAATCAAAACATTAAGAGACCCCCTTTCATAAAAAAAAAATGGCAGGTGTTCCCCTTATAATGTAATTTATATTGTGACAGAAAATATGTAGCAGAACACCTTTTTTCAAAGATTCAGTGTTCAGGTTTGGTTTCCATGGCAACTGAAAGCTTCACTATCCATTACAACCTATTTCAGACCATCTTTCAAAAAAAATTTGAGCAGGGGTTCCCCTTATAATTCAGGTAATATGTATTGCTGAAATCAATAATTTACAAAAAATCAGAATACACAGAAGTTTTTTTTTTTTCATCTAAGATTTTATTTTTACTGGACATTGCAAAAGACTTTTAGTAATGGTGAATACTTCTTCACATTAAATTAATAACCCCCCTTAGTTTTATTACCTCCCTTATTTTTTAATTTTGACTTTTCATTATATCAAAATTTTACGTTATTGACACCCAAAACGTGTGTTGGTGAACATAATTAGAACTATAAAGTGAATTTACATGTTCTAGCAATATAAAAACTAGTTTTGTATGAACAATAAAACTTTTTTTAGCAATTTTGTTATCAAATGATACCAAACGTGATTTTAGGCTTTATTGAAATGTTTAATTTTTGTTACATTTTTATAAGTTGTGACCTTGACCTTTGTAGCACAAATAGTGATGTTCCAATGATCGATTATAATCGATAATCGATCGATTTTCCACATGAAATCAATTAATCGATTACAATTTTAAATAATCGATAATCGGATGCCAGTTAAATTTTGCAGAGAATTAAACATTTTTCTGTCAGATAATACTAGAATAGGTGAGGATTAGTGATAAAATTGATTGTCAGAAGTGGAGTTCCTAATATTGCATACTGTTTAGAATTGTTCTCAAACAACAGGTCATAAACGTGATAAATACATATTCATTTCCAAATAGACAGTAAAAATCGATATGTTTAAATTTATGCAATATAACAGCACAGCAAACATGGTTAAAACCAGAGACATATAGATACAGAGATTAGAAACTCCTAGTTAATCCTATGTAAAAATCGGTAATGACACGCGTGTGCGAGATTTCCTGCAAGGTTAGTCAATTTATAATTCCCAACACTTGCAAATTTAATTAAATTGAACAGATATGTCAACAAAACGTTTAATTTTTTTAAATATCGACAAATTGTTCTGGATATTAAGTGTAATATCTGATTATCACAAATTACGATGCATCTGTAAAAACAATAACATTACCATCGGAACATTGTGCCCGTACAGGTAAACTTGACGAAAATAATGAGGAGTTCCGAATCTAGTGTTGCATCATGGGAGTGAGTTTACACGCACGATGTTAATGATGTCAATTAGTTGCTAATCTCTGTATCTATATGTCTCTGTTAAAACCAAACTCTATAAGCACTATAAAGATATCCGATTTCAATCGATATTTAAATTGAAAGATACATCCAATTATTCCGATTAATTGATTATGTCTTTATGATTTTATATCCGATTCCCAACACTACGCACAAACCTCAAAATTGATAGGTTCCTCCTCTGATCATAACTCATGTCTATGCCAAGTTTTATTTGGATGTGTAATGTGGTTCTGGAGATATTGTGTGGAAACGGACAAGTCAAATCATTTTTATTAGTGGTGACCTTGACCTTTGTTGCAGAAACCTCAAAATCAATAGGGTTCTTCCTCTAATCATAACTCATGTCTGTGCAAAGTTTCATTTAGATATGACAAGTGGCTCCCAAGATATCATGATGAAACCAAAAGTTGACGCTCGGACAGCCCGACACCCAGACACCATTCATCAAATTATAAGCCGAGTTCGACTTCGTCGCAACTCGGCTAAAAAGGTGAGATTTCTTCATCCTAAATTAACTTTTCATGATAACAAGCAATAAAAACATAGGTATCATCACCAAATTGTCACAGTGATCAAATTCTGCCTAGTTGATGACTAGGGATGTAACGATACACCCTTTTGGCAAATGATACACATTTCAATATTCTACCCGCATTACGATTTATACAGCGATACATTTTACAATAACTCCGCCGCCATTACAACTGATCATGAGGTCGCTTATGACATAGTGGAAAACACAAGAGATTGAAATAATCATACGCCGAGCGCAGCATGATACGACCGCAGCATGTCGACCACTGAAATTTGAACAAGTGTATTTTAAAGTGAATGTGGACACAGTATGGAGCTTGACAGTAATTTGATGGACACATTAAGAAAAATTGCAATTCTGGCCCCTTTGACCCCTTATAGCTCGGAAATGGTAATAGCTATGCTAATTCTGTTGACATACTACCAAAAGCTTACAACAAGACAAATCCATAGAATAAATCCTATCAAAATCTGATGAAAAATAAAGATTTCACACATTTCTAAAAATTGCAATTTTGGGCCCTTTGACCCCTTATAGCTTGAAAACAGTAAGAGCTATNACAAATCCGTTGCAATACCTCTGAAAGCTGACAATAAGAGGAATCTAAAGAAAAAAATCCCATCGAAATCCGATGATAAATAAAAATTTTAGATAATCAGCATATTTGCAATCTTGGCCCCGTTTTGCCCCTCATAGCTCGGAAAGGAACCAAGTTAACAAAAATCTGATTGTGCAGTGCTGGTTAATTTTTCTTAAGGAATCCATTGCAAAACAACTGCATCAAAATCGAACTAAAAATTAAAAAAATAAAATTTTTGAGATTCCCCCCTTTAGGGCCCCATTTAGCTCATGAACGGTACATGCGATGTGAAATCTGTTTACATACTACAGATTGATAATTTTATAAGGAGCACACTGAAAGAAACCCCATCAAAATCTGATATATAATAAATATTCTACAGCTCAATATATGAAAACACCCAATCTGGCCCTTTTTGGCCCTTTTTTCAGAAACAGGCGGGGCTACAATATCCAAAACCAATCCCAGCCTTCCCTTTGTGCCAAGGAACATTGAGTTAAAATTTCATAAGGATTGGTTAACTAGAACTCAAGTTATCGCACGGAAACGAAGTGTCCACAGACGCCGACGACGACGCCGCCGCCAGTATCATACCAATATACGACCTCAAAAATTTTTTTGCGGTCGTATAAAAATGAATGATTAATTCTAAAAACATAAATTATTTTTTTATCTATCAATAGAAAAATACTTCCAAAAGAAGGTCGTTGATATTTTTTTCAATCCACATGTAACTAGAGCTGTATCGTTCGTATCGCAAGCAGCCCTTCTAATATCGTAAACCAAACGATCATAAAAAATACTGCCATTCGGTGAATTGTTTCCCCCTTAATGACGACTGACCATCAAAACTGCATGCATGTGCAAGAATCCATGCAAGATTAGGTGATCAGGCCTCTACAATAACTTTTTTTCAAACTTGTCCCTTCGGACAAGTACCTCTGAAGATTTACTTGTCTGAATGAAATTATCACTTGTCTGAAATATTTGACTGAATATCCTGAAAGAGTATCAGCATGATCAGTAAAAAAATAAATAAAAATCAAAGAAAAAAAGTGTATTGGTTATTTAATAGAAATGATACATACTGACAAAGGCTTATGTAGTTTAAAAAATCAAAGCATGGAATGCTGTTAAGGCAGGTTCCTAGGTATTCCAGAAGTTCTGTAATTATTACTGTTTTGCTGAAATCTTGACATTTAATTTTTTCAAGAATTAAAATCCGAAATTTTCCTTCCCGATTTAGGTTGTCTTTTCAGTTTTTATATGGGATGTTGGCAATTTATTAAAACTCTATTTATTTACATGTCATTGTCTTGCTCCTCTTTGTTGGTATACGTACATGCAAGTATTCCAAAGTACAAGCCCGAGTACAAGTGTAACACTCTTTGTCACTTCCTCTGTCAAGTCATCTAGTTCTTAAGTTTCATTATTTTTGCATATGATTAAATAACTCAATAACGAAGTCACTGTAAATTTACTATCTACATATGGGCATAGCGAAGTCACTGTAAATTTACTATCTACATATGGGCATTTCGACAACTTATGTCTCATCAGTGCAAGCTACTGAGAATGGTGTAGGTTGTGCTCAGCTACAAATAACAAAACACCGAAGTTACTGTGAATAATGTAAACAGAATTTCAGCATTTTGAGTCCGAAGTCGAGCACTACGTTTGTGTCCCTCTGTTTCTCTATGGCGAACAACATCATTTCATCCTCCGTGCACTAAGGCAAAGGTTATGCCACACAACAGAAACACTGCGTGTATATATTTATCACTCTTGCTCAAAAAGTCCATCTCTTTTATCCATTTATTTTGGAATTTTGAATTGTATCTACCCTTTTTGCGGAGGCGACGCCATTTTGTCGTTAATACACAGCTGATTCGTGTTCAAGCGTAATCTCGTTAGGCGGGATGTGAATGGAACAGCCTTTGTTTACCTCGCAGGGTGTGATTGGAACAGCCAATATTTACTTCCGGTGTAACGGAAAAATATTTTTGAGAGAAAATTTTAATATCGGGAGCTTTCAGAGGCATATCTGTAGACGCGAGACCGGCTGCCGAAACCGGTAGCCTCACGGCGAGACCGGGAGGGTTAACAACTCTGGTTACAACAGCGAAACTAGAAGTTACTATGTATCCATTCATAAAAACTGCGCGCCACAGGAAATTTTTATGAATGAACCGAATCGTGAATTTCGAATGTCAGTTTAAGTGCTCTGAGATTAAAAAAGCAAAGTATCTCTTAAAAGATATTAAATAAATACAATAAACACATAAAAACGATGTAGTTGATCATGAAATGGACACTGTATCGCCACATGAATGGATTATTTTTTGTGCCTTCGTATGAATAACTGGTAAGCCGTACGCGTTTTTAACGATAGTCTGGATCATTCCGATTCTTTTCATACAAAGTAGTCTCCTTAATGTAAGAGTCTGGTTGAAACAGACTTTTTTCAAGATGGCTTTACCCGACAGCTAGAAGGCAGAGAACCTGCCTTAAAAAGTGCATTAGCAAGTAGAAAATTGTCTAGTTGTACCTAGGTACAGTACAAACAGAGGCATTCAGTTGAAAATCACTCAATCCGACGTCGGTGAATTGTGTGTGAAACGGGGTGAATGTCTGACAACAAACCCAACATTCACGGATGTCCGAGAAACTGATAAACAGAGGATTAACTCACCTGCTGTTGTTATTTGTACTTGTCAATATTTATCTACTAGTGTATACGAAGTAATTATCTCTAAGTGCAGTTAATTATTTTGGAAAAGCTTGCTTTTCATATTTCAAATAGTCAGAATATCGATAGGATATTTTTAAAAAATACTAGATGTTGTCGGAAACGACAGCTATCCCCGCACTCCCTGTTTGACACAGAAAACAGTTGTTATACACCCTTGGCATATTTTTTTAATCTACCTATTGATAGTCATTATTGTTACTAAAAGAATTCTAGGATATATGGTTGCTAAGAAGAATTCCATAAATGTAGGAGGAGTTTGTGTCACATGCCACATGTGTAAAAATTGACATCATGGGGCCTCTTGTTTGCACCAAGACCAATATCGAAAATGCGAAAGCTTATTGCGCATCTGCAGACTATATGCAACAATTCTACAAGAAAATTAAATCCCTAAATCCAAATTGTAGGAGGAGTTTGAGTCACAAGAAAAGTGTGACGGACGGACGGACGGACAGACGGAGGGTATAACATTATCCCCGAACTTTCTTCGAAAGTGCGGGGATAATTATGCGTATGGCAGAAAATAACTTATAATTGGTATGAACATCATGAATTATATGTGACTGTCAGAACTCAAAGTTGTTAAAAGATCATATTATATAAAATAATTTGTTACTTATTAAATAATTTGCACGAATATCAGCCTTAAAATTGCCTCATTTGGTTTTGTTAGGTCAAGGTTAATCTTAGTGAGTGACGACCTTTAAATAGCACGCTATTAATAACTTTGAATTAAAAAAAAATCACACGAAAAATAGCCGCAGAGAAAATCAATATTCATACATCCTTGCAGGGAATATTTCAGTGAATATTCAGTTCCAAGAATTACTTAACATTCCATAAAAGCATTTGTTATTTTTTACACGATGTCATGCTCAACAGACGGTGAACTTTTCTCATTTTTGTATGCTAACATCTTCATAAAAGTGTTTTATCCAAAAGAAGTTTCCAATAGTATAAAAGTTCCTTTTTTGCTGAGATAATAATTTAATTCTGAAATGCCTCGGAAAATTTTGGAAGAGACCACGTCTTTTGGCTCCTATTTTTGTCACAAACAATACGCGCGAGCCTATTTTTAAGGGGAATCCGCTAAACTGTATTTTGATTGGTCATAAAAATAGAAATTCCATGCTTCAATTTCGTGCAACCTGAACATTCAAGCATGCCAGTATGAGAATCTACGGAGGCTTACGTTTTGAAATTAGACGTGTTTTAACCCACTTTTCTCGGTCAAATGGAAATTGAGGAGATATTTTCACATAGGTATATGTTTCGACGAAGCCATCCAATTGTCTTTTTTATTCATGGCATTGATTAATACGTTCGGAAATACGATTTTGAAAGGGAAGTCACGTGAAACCCGGTTGTCATTGAGTTTATTTTTTCCTCTTGATATTAGCCTAAAACTTTTGAAGAGACAATTAGGACACTAAAACTCCTACAATTCTGGTGGAAGTCCGACTTTCACCGGCATTTATCAGTTGATCCAACATCAAAGAAAATTATAGACGATTTTTGGGGTGAAATTTTTCCGACTATTTTGCCAGACAAACACCGACAAAACCTGTGAATTCCGGGGTGACAAGGGTGAAAATTGTCGGACCAGAGTGATTTTTGACTGAATGCCTCTGTTTGTACTGTATTCTGAAGTAGATCAGTATGCAAATATGTACATATTTTTTTTTTAAATCTGGTATTTCACATTAATAGATACTAGACATTACTGAAAAAGTTAGTTTATGAAAAGACTTGTCAGACTTGATTGGGTTAACAAATATTCTTTGAAATATACAAAAGTAACAAAAATGCTAGAATGGGGATTGATACATGTTTAATTGGGACCTGTCTATAGATGTTTCTTCATTCAGTCTTCCTAGTACACAGATTTCATCCATAAGATCATGATATGAACTTTGCAGAACAT
>MJUU01073562.1:52444-63747 GCA_002080025.1 Modiolus philippinarum | reverse complement strand
TGTCTATAGATGTTTCTTCATTCAGTCTTCCTAGTACACAGATCATGATATGAACTTTGCAGAACATATTATTTTCATGATTATGAACTTATACTAGCCTGATCGTTTCAAGTAATACCGAATTGTTCCATTGATGTTAATAATATGTACTGGTATGAGTACGTTTCTTTACTCAGATTTCGTTTCGCTTAAGAATCTGTATTTTTATTTCGTTTGTCTAACGATCTGTATTATCAAAATGACGGACACGAGTGAAAACGAAATGTTTACGTTGAAATCGGTCAATATTTTCATTCTTTGTTTAATAGTTCATCACAAAAAAATTGTTTTTAGGGGAATTTAAATGAATTTTCTTGTTACGCATCGTTGTGGCAGATTTGAAATCCTAGTTTGACAAAAATTTTAACTTGTCCTGACGGACAAGTGACTTCTGAATTTCACTTGTCCGACAGACGTATCCACTTGTCCCGGGCAGTCGGACAAACGGTATTGTCGAGGCCTGGTGATTCTACCATATAAACTAGCTGGGATTTGAATTGCATAAAATATCAAACTGATTTGATTTAGCCTGGATCAGGATGCTATCTTTTATCACAGATGCATCCATATGCGAGCCACTCAAGGTTACATGAACCAACTGTTTATTTTGACTGAAATCTTAACTTGTACGAAAAGTTGAATGCAGGTCATTTTAGTGGAAAATACAGGTAAAAAATTACTGGTAATTTGAGTATGTCTGGTAATGTACAAAAGCAGTGAATAAAAAATGAGTTACATTTTGCAAGTATGTTCTTGATCAACATTGGTAACCTATGATCATTAAGCTCTCGCAACTCCATCAGTAAGTTGTAGCATAGCGAAAGCATGACCAATTGTGAGTTTCCAAAGATGGTCTAGATTGCTCAATATCCTATTGTATTTAATTTCTGATTCTGGCCATTGTTGGAGAAGCATGTGTGCACTTTACCTAGTTATGATATGACAGTTTATAGAATTTCATCAACAAGCAATTTCCAAACAAACAACATTTCGCCGGAAGTAGGACGCCGTGATACGTGTCAATATCATCTTTACTCTTAATATTTGCAGAAAAGCACTTTTCGAATCACTCACCGATGCACCAATAAATGACAAATATTTCTGGAGTGATGGGTCAATTGCAAATATGAATGATTTGATGCCAGATTTTCCAGTGTTTTCTACTGTCAATGCCGACACCGACTTCACAAGATGAGATGAAATGTCAATCTTGATATCAGCCTTTGAAATGACAATTGATGGATTGATAGTGTCCTTGTTCACGTTGCATCTCACAATTAGGAAGCAACATAATAACGATAGATACACAAATTGGCGATTCATTGTCAAAATGGCAAGGATGCCAGTCGATACGTCTGTATGTGTTGACGACTTTGTAGCCGGCTTCCACTAGTTTCCGGAAGTACGTGTAACTTGTTATCTTGTGTTATTTTCCTCCGTTTCACAAGGAGCACTCCACAGCGGCGTTACTTAAATTTTGATAAAAACTCTTGAGTCGACTTTTTGAGTTGATCTTTAAGGATGTAGTAAGGTGAAAATAAATAAATCTACGATCTTAAATTGATACCATAAGTGGAAAGAGCTTTGGCAAAGGAATAAAATAAGCAAAAAATATTGATAGGTTATGGACCTTCTTTTCAAGATATTTCACACTTTAAAAATTGGCGGGAAAAGCTCTCTTGGACTTTTACCTTAGGATAACATGGAAACATTACTGATTTCTTTCATATGGATGGAAAATCTACAATCCAGTGAAATTTTGCTTACTGACCTGATATGACCTATTGAAGACTTTGATGACTAGAAAATTGGGTGTAATGGGGCAAAATATTTTACATAGTAATAATGGGTAAAATCCGTGAAATCCGAATGGCATTTAGGAATTCCAAAAACCTCACCTTACTACATCCTTAAATGCTTGACTGGGGAGGTTATCTGTTAGGCCTATCTGACGCTATCTGTTACATTGGAGCAACTCCTAGTAACTTTAGCAGCGGGGAAATGTCAGTAACCCTTTCCGTTATACTGCTACTGACTTTTTAGCATTGCAACTATTTTGATCAAATTTTAATAAATTTTCTACATTAATTAGTACCTGATCTGGCAAGTCATGTCACTGAGTGCATGTAAATAATTTACAGCTGAATTCAGTTATTTCATGATTTGCTATATCATTCATTGAGGATCACTGAGCTATAGTTTAAATTCTTTAGTGATAAAAATGTTAGTGTTGATTGCAGCTTTTATGTCTTAATCAATTTATGCTTTTATTTGGTTTTTTTTTGTGCTTCTCTTACATTGTATGTGCTATGTAGACTATATATATATATATACTGTGTGTTATTATGTGCTGTAAATGTCTTAATTAATGTATCATGTATATGTGCTTTTAGTTTTAGTTTTTAGTTTTTATATAAACGTTTCAAAGGCCTATCACGAGGAGCTTATAGTTACATCGTATTCAAATAAAGCTTTTGGACATGAAAAATTGAACTGAACTGCATACCGAATCCTGAACAAAAAAAAAATCAAAGTGACGGTGGGTATGGCAAAAATGAGAACGAAGAAAAACAAAGACATAAACGGAGAGTCACACAAAACACAACTTTTGACACGTATGAACTCCCTTAAAACCGAGAGTGGCACTCAGGTGCTCCGGGAGGGTAATCCGATTTCATGCTCTGTGTACGGCACCCGTCACATGTCAGTGACGAGGTAGGTGTGGCGTGAAAATCTTGTCAATTGGCGCCCTCCGCAGATCGCAAGGATGTGATATATGTCCAATCTTGCATTTTTGCAGTATGCGCCCCGGACGCAGAGTTGCAAATGGAAGGGCGCAGATTGCAATTATTGGGGCGCTAATTGCAGGTATTGGGGCGCAGATTTAAAACAGGCATTCATAGATTTTTTGAATAACTCTTCCTTGCACTGAGAAAATTTACCACTGGGTATGAAAGTTATGCCCAAATATTTAAAATTATATGTACAACTAATGGGTTTACCCTCTAGATGAAAGTAATAATCTAAATGTCTGCCGGGTTTATTAAAAATCAAGACTTGAGTCTTTTTCAAATTTACTGTCAATAACACTTGGAACAAAATGAGTTTAACATATCTAATCGTTACAATGTCATCGGCATACATTAAACAGTCTATACGATGTTCATTTACATTCACATGGTTCTCACAGGAAGACAAGATATCAGGCAATTCATTGATAAACAAATTGAATATTTTAGGACTTAAAACATCTCCCTGTCTTACTCCAAAGGAAGATTTAAATAAAGGGGTAAGTTGGTTGTCAACTTTAATACAGAGTTTACTTTTATTATACATATCTTTAACAATATTATAGAAATTCCCTGATATATTATGTTGTAAAAGTTTATATCGAATGCCAGCATGCACAACAGTGTCATAAGCCTTTCTAAAATCTACAAAACAGGCAAATCATTTACCATTTTTTCGATTAATATACTTATCTATCAATGTTTTAAGAACAAAAATGTGATCAGAAGTTCTCGACTTCTTTGCAAAGCCAATTTGGTATTCACTAATAATATAACCCTAACCGTTTCCCTAAATACAATCCTACCCCTTTCCTTGACTATAACCCTTACCCTTTCCCTGACTATTACCCTAACCCTTTCTTTGAATATAACCCTAATCCTTCTCACGATTTAAATCCTAACCAACCATAACCTTCAAGTTCCATGAATATAAACCTATGCGCCATATGATGCAATATGACGGTCCGTGAATATGCAATTTGCGCCCCGAAATATGCAATCTGCGCCCGAACTGTGCAATCTGGGCCCCTAAAGTGCAATTTTTGCTCCATTTAATGCAATCTGCGCAAAGACGCGATCCGGTATATTGTAGTTTGCGTTTTATGTGCGCAGAATGCATTAAAATTCACAATCTGTGGAGGGAGCAGATTGACAGAAACCATATGTTCGACCTTTATGCAGTGACACAATCCAATGTCATGTAAAATCCACGAAAACGTGAAATCTAGCTTAAAAGGGGGGGGGGGGTGTGCCCCCTTTATAAAGATCCTTTTCAGGTTGTAGGATAGTTCAGGTGCCGGGAATTGAAACATTGAATTTGTAGCAGTGGACTAAAGGAATATCTCGAAATGAATTGTGGAAACCTACACATTGACAAATATAAAGAAAGAAGAAAACCATCTTAAAAGAAAGGAATCATTCACAAGGTCACAGGAAACAGTATATAAAATATAGTTGGACTAACGTTAGGAAATAGTTTTTATCTCAAAGTACAGGGTACTTTCAATTTCAACACCAGGTAAACTAGGCAATATTTAGTCTCCATTGCTGACGACGAAATGGACATGGACAGTGCTGAAACTGAGTAAAAGGGTAAACAGAACTGCGACGTCTGCAAAACAATGGCGTTGTTGACATCTTTCAAGATATGAACGGTGATTTCAAGAAGATGCATTCAAGGAAAATGAGCAGAAGCGAGAAGCAATCACATGGAAGCCGAAATGTCCATCGGGGTGATTAAAATTTTAAGGGTAATAAAAGTTTGTGGGAAGTCATGACAGGACAATCACCTTGAAAAACAGGCAGAACAAAACCACCAGGATGTTTGTTTGTTAGACTCAACAATAACAGGGCTTTTACAAGGAGCATTCGCATGATGCAAAAGGAATAAGCTGATCAGGAAAACCAGCCACATGATGTGGAACCATCTCATCGATGTAGTTTTCTTAAGTAGATAGCATCATCGGGAGACAAAGAATAGATACAAGCGCTAACGGAACACTCGCCGTACGATAGAGTTAACCTTATATCCAGTCGGCTGTAGACGTTCAACTCGTACTCATATCTCTGGATTACTGGAGTGATTTTTCCTTCAGGCATACAACTAGACTACAATAATATCATCCATTTATGAACAGGAGTATTGCGAGTAGAGGGGTGTTTTTAAATTGGCTTCTCGATCCTTAGATCGGACCAGAATCATCGTAGAATTGATGATAGTGCATCAGGTAAAGCTTATCATTTTGGATATTTAAAGCAAATGAGGGATGGTTTGTAGGTAAAATTCTACCAGGTTTCACAGTTCAAACACTTAACCACAACGACCCCAGATCTTTGGCCGTGAAAACGGTAGAAGAAGCACCAAACCTTTGTTGAGGCCAATGCGGACTTTAACATTACGGAAGAACTCTCACAACTCTCGGTCTGCATGGAGAGGAAACCATCTACACCTTCTTATTTTTCTCCTCAAATTAAGATGGCTTCCATTTTCAAATAAATACCACTGGAGCATTTTCATATTGAGTTGAACGTCTTTGGGTAATATCACGTACGCGTTTTGCATGTTTCAGGGAGAGGTGACCGGACACCTATGCCAGGTCGCAGGTCAAGTTTAGCCTTATTTTTGATATATGGAATATAGGACATTTTGTTTTTGATACGGACTTTATCACGGCTAGTTTCTAGTGAGACCGGTAGGGCGAGCTTGATGCGTTACGCACTGATAAAGTCTGTATCAAAAATAAAATGTCCTATATTTCTTTTATCGGTAATTCATGAAATGATAAATAAAACTGCATATTAAGTGGAAAAAAGCTGAAATTTCTATTTTAGCACAGTTTATCTTTTGTTAATTGCAATATTTTTATGGAATCTTCATTCAACGTATCACGCGTATGAAAATGACAAATAGTACAAAATATGACGTCAGCATAGCAACCCGCGCATGACGCATTCACAGTAACCTTATAATTTCAATGTCCAGTTCGGTGTCAGATATTGAGACTATCAGTCTCTGTAGATCAAAGGAAATTCACACAAATTACAAATTTTGTACTCCCGGAGATGAGATGTCCATCCAGCTGGTAGATGGAGCGGCTGTCCTGATGTGTATGATATGTTTGCATGCCTTGATGGTTCTCAAGGTCATGGTTAAGCTCATGAGATTCTTTGATTTTTGGAAATTCGCCATGCCGTGTTCGACACCTGGTAAATAAATTATAAGGTGATGAGCTGCTGTGCGTTACACACATTAGCATAATTGATGATATCGTGGTTGTTCACCTGAATGTTGTTTATGCTGATATGTTGATGATGAGCAAAGCCTCCTTTTAGTCATTCGTTGGCCTAATTGTCAATGTAGATCTGACGCTTAAATCCAAGAATGATGTTGATACTGTTGTCGACATCGAAATCCAACTGACAACACCTGGCTTTGGCGTTAGTTGCTATCAGTTGGCGTTTTTAATCATTTTCAACAGATTTTATCACCAGGCTACCCATTATGTGTAACCCCCACTCACAGCTTTCAAGCAGTGGCGAATGACCCCAGGGATGTAGCAATGAGGTTGTTTGCTGTATTAATGTGATATTAATGGAGTACTTAGTTTCCAGGTTCAGTAAGGCCATTGCATAGCTTTTGTCAACTCAACGCAAGAGGTATGGGTTGAATTGGGACAGAATTCCGCTGCTGTCCCAATATCAGATGAGCTTTGGATTAGTGTTGTCAGCGAACCGCTCCAGCGTTGCATTGTCAATCATTCACACAAAAGAACACATGATTCATCTTTCTGGTGGACGGATACAGTTGGTCGCAAGCAATAATGCTTCGTCGGCGTCAGTCATGGTGCACTCTTATTTCGTTATGGTCAATATCTTGTCTTCATACCCACATCAATGACAGAGGAGACACAGGATCTCGAAATTGGAGGTATCTATGTTGCAGAAAGTATTGCCGAAGTTTGTGGCCTGATTGAATAATCTAGCAACGTAGCTTCTCCCATCTGAAGCTGGCATTGTAAACCTCTACTGAGTAGCGTTCAATGTTGAGGGTGTCGTGAAAATGCTGCAACCTACAATGGTTTTTATGCGTCTTATCATGTTCTTGTCAGTTTGGAAAACGATAATCCATCGCGATTTTTCGTGTACGTCATTTTAGCCAGAAGTGGGTTGAGTACTTTTTGAATGGCTATAGAACTGTCAATAGTCAATCTTGGACTTGTTGATGGTCTTATAAAATCGCCTCTTGATCCAAACGAAGAGGTGACTTATAGAACAAATAAGAACACCTTGCTCAAGACCACTATGGCTATTTCTTTTAAGGACAGCGGCAATGAGTACTTCGATGACGTCCATATCGCACACTAGAAAAAATTTCGTTTACTTGAATTCGTAGTCGGCGGAAAAACCTGATAATGTGCTTGAGGAGAATTGCAAAGTTTTGCTAGTGGACTTGTGACAATTTATCAATGCCGTGCTGCAAACCAAGTGTTGTAATCATTGCCCTCCACCGTCGAACCTTTAAACAACTGGTTAGCCCCTTTGATTCGAGAGAATTCCGAGGTTACATCAGAATTCATGGTAGTTGCAATGCCGGTTGATGTGGTGCTCGGTCTGCTGGATGAGAGTCTATAGCTTTTGTTACGAAAGAGATTTGTGACACCGTTTTGTGCGAAACATTCGCTTTAGCATATGTGCCCCATCATACTTTGGAAGCCGACTTCGAACTAAGTTATGCCTCGATTGCTCCACGGGCTTTGCTGCTGAAGAGTCCTGATGTTTTGCACAGTCGGTTGCGTTTAGATTTTACTTTGTTGTTATATTGTCTTTTCGCAGCGGGGCACTTTGTGCACGACATAGTCGACAGCTTTGAATGCTGCCTCTTCAATCAATTTCAGGGCTACATTGGTAGCGGGACTGATGGCCATACTCCCAACATTTTGAAAAGGAGATAAACACTCGCCTAAGTAACTTGAAAGCAATGTCAAACAACCTTCGCTTATCTATATAATCGAACGCTGTCCAACGCCTCCACTGAAACGAACGCTCTTGGAAGTCCTAAGAATCTCGTTCATTTGTCTTCGACAGGACAGCATTGGTACAAACTCTGACGGCCACGTCCTTAGCCAAGAGTGTCATCTTCTTAACTTTTTGGATGTAAAGTTGATGGAGTTGGCTATGGATGAGGTTCATCGACTTGTGAATCTCCTACTTGGTGAATTGACTCCACATGTACTTGTTAAAGTTTTCATGTTTTGCTTGATCACATTCTTCTTGAACTAGCATTCGCGGGGACATGATCCTCCAAATTTTCACAGGGAGGCCGACATACTCATACATCACCTTTCTATCACACTCGTCCGGGCGTATTCTTATTCACGCCGATGATGATGCCAAGGGGATGCTAGGCGAAATAGTCGGAGGTGCTGAACTCTTGGACGTTTAAGATGACCTTTATCTCAAACAGTTCCATCCACTCCAAGGCCTTAAATATAGGCTGTGTCGCCGGTCATACAGGTTCTTTGAGTTTGTGAGGTCAGGTACTATTTGAGCTTGGAGTTGTCTTGATTGTCTATGTAAGAGTTTCAAGCTTTGTCATGTACATGTGAGAAATTGCAACACTTCCCCTAATTGCATTCTCAAACATTAGTAACTTTTGTTCCAATGGCATTATGCTTCTAGGTGTGGATGATGGTTTTTAATGCAACGTCAAAGACTATCACAGGACCTGTGAAGAGGTGTGTAGGGTCAACTTCATAGCTCTTCAATACAGATCTCCCTAAATTCTGAGTAAAGATCCCAAAGAATGGCCACACTACTTTCCAATTTGATATTACGGTAGTCCCGCAAAGTTCGACAATCGAATTCCTTGAATGCTATTGCCTTCCTTCACAGACAGATGGGTATCACACCCAATGAGATAGGGTAAAATGCTTGGTACACGCCCTCAGAGTTGGAAATTTAAGAAGATTACACTTGTTGTGGATCGCCATGATTATACTTGTTGTGGAGCGCCATGATACCTTCAGGGAAAGAAGACATGGTCGCAGGCCTTGTCCCTGTTTGAATTGCCAAAACGCGAGCTTGATGCAAATCTTGTCTTAATTATTCGCTTGAGGTTGTTCGGCGATCGCCCTACTTCCTTTCCCGTGCATTGCACAAACTTCTTGGTTATAATTCTGTCCGTATACGATGGATTCTTTGAATTCGCTGTTAGCACATGTCTATCTTCTCCATGAAGCATTGAAGTCCGACTAAATTGTGAATGGAACCGTCATCATCGTTATCATCCGCTCAGTAGCTAAGTATTACTTTAGCCATGAGAATAGAGAAACTAAAGGAACTTATACCGGCTGGGACGTCTCCCGGGTTAAAAAGGTCCCTTACCGATGAAGCTACGGACACGGGTTCATTGGGAAATTTAGGTGTCCAGAGTAGTTCAGTTTCAACTTTGACAGATTCTCAGGAGTCACTTTCAGATCATACCCTTTCTACAAGTAGCTCATTACATTCTGCTCCACAGATTAAACCTTGTTAAGTCAAATTACATGATATTTTGAATTTTCCCGAACACCAAACATAAGGCATAATTGCGCCATGCCGAGTGAAAAACTGCAAAACTTGTAACATTCTAATCACAGACACAAATTTTACCAGTATTTTAACCAACAAAACTTATTACGCCAGAAGTTATGATGATCTGAATTGCTCCTCGAGAAATTTGATTTACGGCTTGGAGTGCTCTCTTTGTGGACTGATTTATGTAGGAGAAACAAAAAGATAGGTTGAACAAACGTATGTGCGGACACAGATACGAAGTGAAAGATAACAAGTCCCGACATGTTTACTCACATTTCAACCAGCCAGATCATTCAATCGTAAATATGAAGATCAGGATTATTGAAAAAATATATCACAAGTCAAACGACGCTACCCTAAGTACACCTTACCGTCTACAAAGAGAGGAGTACTGGACCAAAGAGCTGGGAACAGCAATACCTATGGTTGCAATGATAATATTAAAAGTGTAGGTAATCTTTCAAGCCCAGGATGCAGTTCTGTGAATGTGATGAATATCCTTAATGGAAGCCAGCGAAGACCACGTAGTCATGGACATAGGCATTATACGGCCCCACATCTACATGACATTTCAATTAATGGTCTCCTTCCATTTATGAAAATGCCACTAGGTATTCATCACATTCGTACAAAATTGTATTCCTTGCCACTTTCGAAACTTCATTCGTTTTACAAAGTATGTTTAGATTCAACTGTGACTGACTGGCATTCTCTGGAATATAAATTAACAGCTATCGTTATGGACATCGCCAATCACAGACTGTTCAAACCTGTTGCAACTTCTGCAAATAAACCTGAAAACCTATCATTTCTTAAAATTCAGTTTGCTAACGAAGGCTTAGATGCCATTAATCTCTCAAACATTCTGCACAACAAAACAGTGAAATCTAACATTCCTCCTTACTTCAAAGACCAATCTGTTCCACTTATCTCTTATTCCTACACTAAATCTATTGCAACCACTATTTTCAATCACAAACGGGTATTGCGTGATTTCCAGATTGATGACTTTAAAGCCAAACCGCCTGATTGCACCTGCTCCTCTTCCCCATTCAACTATAGTCCTGCTGGACACGTGATAACGGGTGACCTAGATATCGTTGGAAACCAAAAATTACGAGATATTTTTTCAAAAGGTCCAAAATTCCGTGAACCCCAGCACATCAACTGGAAGTATAACTTCAAAATTATGATGGATGCAGTTGAAGACTATGCCAGAATGTGGGCGAAGAAAGAAGAAGAAGATGTGGAGACATTGTCAGACTGAGACTGGATCAGGTCGATTAAGTCATTAATCATGAATCGTATCCGGCGCTTGAAAACATCTATGAAAACTAGCACGCCCAGCATATTTGATGACCCTCTTGTTGCTAAAACATTGACAAACCTCCAGGAAAAATACGTCATAGTAGACAAAGCTTCTAACAATATTGTGTTTGTATGCAAGAAACACTATTTAGACTGTCTTATTAAGGAGATGGGTATTGACACTTCATCTGGCAATCCTACTTATTCCCCAACTACATTATCAAGGGACGAGATAATCACAAATCACACTTCTGTGTTAGCATCATTCGGTATCAAAGTTGATGAGAATAACAGTTATCTCCCTTATATTTACTGGGTGCCTAAGCTTCACAAGAATCCCTACAAACAGAGATTCATTGCAGGATCTGCCAGATGCACCACTAAGCCCCTATCCAAACTCCTTACCACTTTACTGACTGCAGTTAGAGATGGTCTAAAAAGCTACTGCGAAAAAGCCTATTCCACGAGCGGCGTGAATCAGATGTGGATTCTTAAAAATTCCAAAGATCTCCTTGAACAGCTCTCCTCAAACAGTCTCGCATACTGCAATAGCATTCAAACTTTTGATTTTTCTACCCTTTATACAACTCT
>MJUU01073562.1:37050-51707 GCA_002080025.1 Modiolus philippinarum | reverse complement strand
GACGTGATTAAGATGCTTGAATTTTTGATCGACAACATTTTTGTTGAATGTGGAGGCCGTGTTTTTCAACAGACAATAGGGATTCCTATGGGAACAAATTGTGCGCCACTTTTAGCTGACCTTTTCCTTTTTTCGTATGAAGCAAAGTTTTTACAAGGGCTGATACAACAGAAACAAAAACAGCTAGCCCAGACTTTTAATTTCAGCTTCAGATATATAGACGATGTACTTTCTCTTAATAAGATTTAAAGAATATTTATATCGTATCTACCCCAGTGAACTTGAAATTAAAGAGACAACCGATACACCCGATTCTGCTTCATACCTTGACCTTTTGTTGTACATTGACGAACATGGACGTCTGAAATCTAGATTATATGACAAACGTGATGATTTTGACTTTCCAATTGTGAACTTTCCCTTTCTCTGCAGCAATATACCTGCATCCCCAGCATATGGAGTATATATTTCACAATTAATTCGTTAATGTAGAGCGTGCAGTACATACAGTGACTTTGTGGAAAGAGCAAAAGCACTGTCACAAAAACTGCTGAGTCAGGGATATGTTCAGCCTTTGTTACTTTCGTCCCCTCAGAAATTCTATGGCCGTCACCACGACATCATAGATAGATATGAAATGTCAGTGTCACAAATAAAAACTGACATTTTCAGCTAGATTCGCGTCTTCCCTGATTTGACATTACCGGTTTCGACTTTATCCTGGATTGACCCACTGACAGTGTGACGGGTGCTGTGCACAGAGCAGGACATGCTTACCCTTCCGGGGCACCTGATGTCACTCTTGTTTATTGAGAGTTCACACTGTTAGTGCTTTAGTTTTTTGTGTTGTATATGTAATGTTCGTGTGTTTTGTGGGCATGTGGTGTCTTTGGTCTTCCGTCTTTTGGTGTTCTTGCTTTTGCCTTGTCTCTGGACTTTGATTTGTGTAATCTTGTGCCTTGTTCCTTCGGTATTCTACTGCCGTTGTCTTGATCCATCAGTTATGCTGCTTATCGGTGCAGGTAAATAAGTCTCGCACCTCTGTTCTTTTATTTACAGAGGGAATATACCTTGGGGTCATGCTACCCCATCCAATGCATTTTTTACACCGTTGTAGGAAATAACAAAAGTTACTGTTAATTTAGTTTCTGCATATATGCGCATTTCGACAACTTCTGTCTCTTCAGTGTTGATCAAATCAAAGCAGGAAAAGACGTTGAGGTAAATGCCAGTGTTCTGCCTCTGAATCTGCCATGGGCGAGAATGGGGGGTCGATTCCTTCAATCTCGAGATCTTACTCTTGATTCAGGCTGTTGGCAAAATTCCTAACCATCTCATCCTGGTTCAAGGCCAGTAACACCGTACATTGGTAGGAGGGATCGTCAACGTTTCACACATTAACGATCGCCTTCTTCTCGCCAAGTAGCGATGCAGTCGTTATGCAGGAGATCATTCATAGAAGTCTGAATCCTCCACAACTTAATCCACGTCCTTTTATTGTTTCAATTCGGTTGCTTTATTCTATTTCAGATGGACATACGTACATATGGGGACAAAATAAACATATTGATAATATTTATTTAATACGTTCATGCAAGGAATAAGTAACGAATAAGGAATAAGGAATAAGTAACGAATAAGGAATAAGGGATAAGTAACCAACTTGACGCCCCTGTTCATGCACTCTGTCATATTTTCTTTTCACTTCACAATCATGAAAGCGACCTCAAATTTGAGATCCGTTGACCGGTTGGCAGTAATAACAGATGATCTGAGCGGACGAGACATGTATTCCTTCGGGCCGTTCGTTTTTCACCAACTCCACTTGAAGATTCAACTATCCGAGTGTGAGGTTGATGACAGGACAGAATGAAAACAAAGCTGCTCTGTTGAAAGGTACTTCAAATGCTACCAATATAGCTAAGGCGACGCTGCCGCTAACGTTACAATCTATCTACAAAGAAAGAGGACGTGATGTCTCGCGTAATTCCCGACATACCAGCCAAACAAAAGTAGAACAAATACACAAAATACGAAGAATAAATAAAAACTGATGAGAAATTCTTGGCGTCACTGAATCTTACTATTCAAAGCATTACTAGCTGTCTATGTTAGAGTCGATGCTTTCATCAATTGTCCGTTAAGAGTGTTCCTTGGTTCATTAAGGAGGAGAATCTGTTATAATACATCAAATAATGGTTTTATCCTCCTTGTGACACTCACAGGAAATGTGTGTAGAGAATTTGAATGGAAAGAAGCACGCTTTACTGAGGGCGATTCCAGAACATTTACAATATAGAGCGATAAGTTGTAAACCATTTCTTTTCTGTCTTTTCACTTTTGCACGTCTCTGTAGCATGTATTCTGGTCCCTCTGTTTACTTTATACGTCGTATTTTACGAAAGGATATGGAGTAAATGAACATGAGACCATAACACAACTGCAATAATTTTAATGAGCTGTATGGCCATTTCGGAAATTAATTCCTCATCAGCAGCACTAGAACCCAAACAAAGGAAATCCATAAATTAAAAAAGAATGTTTAAAATGCATAAAACGAAACGAAAACCAAATAATCAGTAATAATAAATCGATTTCTGCGATTTATTGTCCACGTCGTGATAGTTTCAACTTTGCGTTGACCAACTCTCTTCATAGCAGTTACAGTCTCCTCAAGTTCCCGTGGATCCTTCTGTATGATTATCAATTGAGCATTCATGATCCGACAAATTCGTGTCCGAGGATTTATGATCAACAATATTAGGAGACACACTGGATTCGAAATCGGTAGGCTGATCTGTGGCTAATAGTGACTCATACCTGGAATGATATTTCGTGTACATACGTCTTTCTTTAAGGCTGCATCCGGTGTAAAGTCTGCAGCAATAATGATATCTTCATTTAATTTCTTTGATTATTAAGCTCGAACACGATTAATTTGTCCATCTGTACAAGTTTGTCATGAAGCCATCAAACTACAAAAAGAAGATCATGCAGGTCCTATTGTTCTATTTCTGTCAACTTCCAGTTGTCTTTTGATTTAACGAACATATTAGTTGCAACATTCCTGTAGCAATACCGAACATTTACTAAACTATCCATTGGTCAAACGGCACCAAATGTAAGGACCGCGACAGGATAGAATGAAAACAATGCTGATCTGTGGAAACGTTTATGTTGAATGCTTTTATGTAGCTACGGCGAAGATGTCGCTGACATTATGATCTTTTTACAAAGGGGTTGTCATACAGGAATATATTTAGAATTTCAGCTGAAAAGCGGGGCGATATAGAATCAACTTTTCTACACAACTCATATTACGTTTTCATGGTAGAAGATACAAAACATATCGAAGTAGCAAAGAAAAACAGTAAATTTCGGTATTCTGTACACGTGTTTCACTAAACAGATTGAACTAAACATGTCAGCTTTTAACTACTGACAAAAACACGTGTTTCACTAAATAGATTGAACTAAACATGTCAGCTTTTAACTACTGACAAAAAACACAAAAACAAACTTCTTCGATCACATCTGCTCAAACTATTTCTAAAATGTTGCCTTAATCTGAAAGATAACACGTGAAAATGAAGAAACAATTCAGGCAACCTTCAGATGAAATATAAAAAGTCTTCGTACTCGTCGTTCTGTTTGCCTTATAGAATTTCCGTATTTCGGGGGTCTAGAATCCAGTTTGTTTGGTTCTTTGCTGATATCCCAGTAATTGAGTTTTAGTTGATGTTTATAGATCCAATTCTCGAAACTGACAACGTTTAATACTCAAATTTGAATTCTATGATTCAATTTCCAAACTGAAGCAGCAACATCAGTTTGGCTCTACATATGTATATAAATGCCCTTCTCACAATGACAATTTCAACATATATTGATTACTTACCATGAACTTATCCTATATCACGCTTGAAATTGACACTGAGAATTCTGTAGTCATAACAAGGATTTGAATTAACAAATTACTGAGTTTACTCTTGAACTGAATAGTTTACTAAATTACTAAATCTAAATCTAGCGGATACTCTTTATTCGTCTTGGACTTGAGAGAGAAGAGAAAAAAAAACAAACAAGAGAGTAACGTATGACGCGAAAGCTGAGGAAGTTGTTCTCACCAAAACATCAAACAAGAAAAGTATGCTGGAATGTAAGAAATGTAAACCAACGTGAAAAAATGCACGCAAGTGACTAAAAAATGATAGATATAATATAGAAATTGTAGGCCTTAGTGAAGTTAGATAGAATACCGGTACATCTGGTGAAATAAACATCAGTACAGGCCATACTATTATATATTTTAGGAATCCTAACAAAACTGATCCACACGAAGAGGGAGTTGGATTTTTCAAACAAACATATCAAAAAGTCACTTATAGAATGGAATCCCATGTCATCAAGAACTATTGCGGCCAGATTTCATACAAAACTTCAAAAAACCACAGGTTTTTATATATAGTAGAAATGACTATTATTAGTAAAATGCAGTATTCTTGCTAGATATTGTTAGGTTGTATAAAACTTGAGGCAGAACTGTGGAAATAAGAAAAAAACATGACTTGGGGAAAAGGGGGGTGTATAGAGGCACCAAGAGGGGGTTTCCTGTCCTAAAGCACCTGTGCAAAAAACTACTATCATACAAGTATGTGCACGGACAAATAAAACAGAAAATAATATTAAGGAAGATTTGTACAACTCTCTTCAAACAACAGTCAACAAAGAAGTTAAAAGAGATAATCTTATCATCATGGGAGATCTAAATACAATGGTCAGAGCAGATAAAGAAGGAAGAGAAATGTTGATAGGAGCATATGACATGGGAAATTATTGGAGGTTCAATTTCCCCCGATAAGACCTGTCACAAGATCACTTTGGCATCAACTTCTGGAAATGTGGAGACTTAATGGATTATATAGCCATATCAAATCGCTGGAGAACATCGCTACAAGACGTAAGAAACTAGAGGAGCTGGCGTAGCATCAGACTACCGCTTACTGCTAGCAACCATCAAATCAAAACTGAAGTCAGCAAAAGCAACAAGGAAAGGTAAATGTGTTTTGGCCATGATGATATGGACAAAATGAACAATATGTAAAACATTGGTTAAAGGTAAAACTTACATAAACAATTAGCCAATTTGACATCAGCTAATGGTATATCCTTTAAAAGCTCTGAGTCTTATTTCCAAAGGGGTCCTGTCAAGTGTATTCAAACGTTTGACGCTTGCAGAGGAAAAGATGGGATGCTTATCAATTTTAAGACAGACACTCGGTTTGAGAGTTGTTAAGTCTCAATTTTTAATATTGAAACATAAGATGATATTTTACTAGCGTTAATTGTTGACCGATTTAATACATGTTGGAAAACTATTCAATCCTTAACAGCATTGCAGAAAAAAGTGGTACATTTAACTAATTTTACTTTTGGGACTCCAAATATATTATAACTAGATCTTGTAATATATTTGTGATGTTCGCTAACCTTTTTAAAATTGTCTTTCATATAACCGGGACATTTGTTGTCTTTCATATAACCGGGACATTTGTTGTCTTTCATATAACCGGGACATTTGTTGTCTTTCATATAACCGGGAGATTTGTTGTCTTTCATATAACTAGAACATTTGTTGTCTTTCATATAACCGGGACATTTGTTTTCTTTCATATAACCGGGACTTTTGTTGTCTTTCATATAACCGGGACTTTTGTTGTCTTTCATATAACCGGGACATTTGTGGTCTTTCATATAATCGGGGCTTTGTTGTCTTTCATATAACCGGGGCGTTTGTTGTCTTTCATATAACCGGGACTTTTGTTGTCTTTCATATAACCGGTGCATTTGTTGACTTTCAAATAACCGGGACTTCTGTTGTCTTTCATATAACCGGGACATTTTGTTGTCTTGCATATAACCGGGACATTTGTTGTCTTTCATATGACCGGGACATTTGTTGTCTTTCATTTAACCGGGACATTTGTTGTCTTTCATATAATCGGGACATTTGTTGTTATATATTTTGTAAGCGTGATTAAATCGTAGCTCTTTAACTATATTGTATTATGTTGGATAACTGCAAGATCAGATCTGGAAATAGCAATACAAAACAGGTTTTCTGTCCTCCAAATATTTGATGAGAACCATGATATAAATACTACATGGAACAAAAAAAAAACAAGCCATCGATGAATACAAACAAACATGGGAAGAGAAAATTGGCAATTTACATGGCAATCGAAACCGATGGATGTCAGATGATGAAACGTGGTCCAAGGTTGAGGAATGAAAAAAACACCAAAGAAAAGGTCTTAGGAGATACAATTTAAAAGCAAAAACCACAAGCACAGAACATTTATAACCAAGTAGATAACGAAGTAAAGAAAAGCTTTAAACGAGCATACACAGAACAGCTTACCCATGAAGAAGAAATCACATGTAGAATAGGACATCACGTTTCTCTATAACATCACCGGACACCTCAGTGATAAACCATCGAATGCTAATGCTCCAGTGAAGGAAAGGAATGATAACGTTGTCCTAAAACAGAAAACAAGTAAAAGATGGGGAGAACACTTTAAGAGGTTTTGAATTTACCACCTCAACAGATGCTAATATAGACTTAGAAACAACTTAAGGGGTCCGCTACTCCATTTGAAAATAAATAGGATTTCAGATAAACATGATTTTTAGTTAGAAAATTAAAAAAGAAGTAATTTAAGTGAAAAAAATGATAGGTTGATGATCTCGTTTTGAGATTTAAGTGTTTGAAAATTTGGCGGGAAACTGAACTCCTCTAATTTTACATAGGATTAACACTATGAATAAATGTGACCAAATAAATAGAATTCAATTATTTTTTTACAGAATGCTCACGAAGATGTATAAAATGAAAATATAGAAAAAAATAAGGGGGTCAATGGGCAAAAATTTACAATGCATTTAAATGGATAAAACCCGAGGATTCCGAAAATCCGACAGAAACCCCAAAATGTGAGGAGCAAACCTCCTTAAGGAAGAGTAGTGTCTGACTTCTTTTTTGCACCAGAAACTTAATTTTCGGTGATACAACTATTTAAAGGCATCAGCTCTTCTTCATTTCCTCTCAGTTTTATATTTCTTATTACATGTTTAGATTGGTTTATCTTTGTGTTTAAATATCGCCATTTTATTGTGTGTCTAATTTCATACCTTGTGATTTACATATCCGACCTTCGTTTAAGTCGATCTGGCATAAGTAAATTAAAATTTATATACTAGAATTACTAACATCTATTAATTTTACACAAACATACGGAAAATTATAACATATAACATACAAAGAAAATAAAATACATGTATTTGTGACAAATCCTTCAAAATTTGCTGTATCAACAGTTTGATGATATGCATGAGATTAACACTTTACAAATGAAACATAAACTGATCAAATGGCGTTTGAAGATTTTTTGTCGGAAACTCACGACCGGTCCTGCTCTCGCTACACTTAGTTGCAGCGTAGCGACAGTGCGACCAACCGTGGGTTTCCGACGATGTTTGAAGATGTATGTATGATAAAGTTCACGATATATGATACAAAATTGGTTCAAAGATGTTTATCTTTGTGTAATAAACAGTGACAAAATATGATTAACTAACTGATGAATATATAACAAAAAAAGTACAAAGAAACAAACAAAACTCACTTGATTACACATCATAAAGCAAAAGTTAATGATTGGATAAAGAAATAAAAATGAATACACACTACTTTCAAGCCAACTACAATGAAAACAAAATTCCGAATATACTACATCAAAGTCTACTTCTATGTTAAATGTTTGCTGGAGTGGATGTATGAACAATACGATAAATTCTTCCAGAAAGTACAATGTTTAGTGGATGTGTGATTAAGCGACAATCCTCAAAGGAAAATGTGACATGAATTTGCAGGGTAGTGGAAAGCATCTTACGCCCAAACAAGTCAAAACAAAATTCCAAATATACTACATCAATGTCTACTTGTATGTAAAACGTGAAATGATAGTGTTATGAGTGGATGTATGAACAGTATAATGAATTATATTCTAAAGTACAATATTTAGTGAATGTGTGATTAAGAAATATTCATTTCGAACAATCCTTAAAGTAAAAGTCAAATTTGAATGGGTGGGCTTAAATATACATGTATGTGCTCTGTTTTAATCATTGTAATATATATGCCCCCTGTGGGCCCTTGATTTGGCAAATAAAATTCTGTATTCTGTATATTCTGTATTCTGTAATAGTTGCTCAATGGAATCATCTTCCGCTCTAACAAATCCAAACAAAATCCCTTCAAATTGATTACATAACCCATCAGTCCGAAAATACTTCAATTGTGACAGATTCTTCAGTGAAGTACTATACCTGGGCATTAAAATTGTGTCCCCTCCTCAAATTATGTTTTATGATAAGTTCTACAAAAGTAAATTACTTAAATAGCAGGTTGATTTTATCTTCTTGAAAGACTTTAAGAGTAAACAAAAATAATTCTTTACCTTGTGAAATCAGACATGGAAAAGAGGCAATTTCAATACCAGTATCGAGAACTTTTCAGAAAGCATCAATACTGGTAATATTGAATAAACGAAATAACTTCCGCAGCTTATCTTTTCTCATTTATGTATCATTTTTTTAAACATACTTGTATGCCCTATTTGAATTCCTTTAATTTTTTTGGTATTTGTATTTTTGTAGCATTTGTTCCACTTACGTTCTCTTACACTGTGACATCAATATACCAAAGAAGCACAATTTCAACGTTTATATAATATGCTGCTCAAAATACATAAATATTTCTTTCGCAAGTTTTAGCATTTTAGATATGAAAGCAGCAGCAAAAACTCGAAATTTGATTTTTTTTTAAATGTGTTAAAATGCTTAACCCTTCTCCTGTATAATTTTCTAGTGAAACATATTATGGCCAAAAGCTGAAAATGCCATTTAAAAACTTGAGAATAATCAAATCCTTTACACTTTTCATGTTCAAGTTGCTAATAAAATATATATTTTTGTCAAAATTTCAAATATAAACTTGATATTTAACACCCTTGGGTAATTCTTGTTAAATTATAATATCTAAATTGGAAGTGATGAAGGTACTATACCTACTATGATAATAACATTGTGTTTAGCAATGACTATGCCAAAATAGTGGTCAGGGTTGAGACCATAGTGCACGATCCGAAGGGGAGTGCACTATGTGTATTCAACCCTGACCACAATTTTGGCATAGATGTTATTATCATTATTATGCTGACTGTGTCATAAATTTTCATCTTTTAATTACAATTTCCAAGTTAATAAATAAATATTCTTTTCATTTGGTTACTATCAGTTTAAATTCCTATATTTCAAATAGTTGCATAATGTCATGGAAATTTGAAAAATAACTTTTTATGGCGGATCTCAAAAATTCCTTTATTTCATGATATAAAATGAAGAGATAAGTAAAATGAATGGGGTAAACACTTTATTTTATTAGAAATATTACCAAATTAAGGTTGTTTCTATGACAGNCTTGGGTTTAGCTTCAGAAACCCATTGGATGCTGAGCATTGTATGTATTTCTAAGAGGAAACTTACATTTGCATTACTAAAGTCGAGTTTAGTCCAGGAAACCCTGGGTTTCCTGTCAGGAAACCTAGCTTTACAGACAGCGAAACCCGGTTTTGCTAACCAAAACCGGGTTTCTCAGCATTTAGGTTAATTTCGCTTGCCATAAATGCAGTTTCTTACAGGAAGCATAATAATACTACATATAACTTCAAACTAATGAAAATATCACTGTGTGTAAATATAATTCACATGTTTGTGATCAGACAGAATCCCTACAGGTTGAAGATTCTATACTTAAGTTCTTAAAGCAAACCGCTTTTTTAAATGATAACAACAACGAAAAACAAAAATTAGCACCATTTTTAGGCAGTAATGTAAATTTTGAACACAATACTGGTAATACTAAAATATATAAAGTCATATGATCCTAGTTCTGCTGTGTTGTTTGGTTAAGTTCAGCTTATCTATATACAGAAATTGCAATCAACAAATTGCTACAAGCAAGTACATTGTCAGCAGTTTTAAAGCATTAGGATGAAAACTTATGTACAAATGCACTATTCAGCGTAAAAACTGAGGTATATTGTTAGTATGTATTTCATCTCCACGGGAAGTCACACTTGCTCTCTGCTCCTGTGGTGGCAGATTAAAATATGGCACCAAAATAACCACCACTAATTACTTCACAATTACTCATCATCCGATTCCTGCAATTTATAAAGAAAAGTACATTATTTTACGTCATCATTCGGTTATTTTAAAATGTACCCCATTTCTCGTGTAGTCTAGATATGCTGATTGTGATCTAAGTGGAAAAAATTATACTTATTTGTCCTAAAAATAATTTCGGAATAAAAAATAATTTTATAACATCATTGGCCTTAAAGCTACACAAATACCTGTTGTTACCAAAACTTACTGATGCCAACAGAAGAGTTTGCAAGTGGAGGACACTCCTGGGCTTTAGTTTAAATGAATTCGGATGACACCTTCGAAGTATGAGCGTCAACCGAGAGTCCACCAACAGGAACATTAACTATCTGCGGGGCCCACTACCTACTATAATGATCTTGCGACAAAGTTTTTTTCTCTCTTCTGAATAAGAACGAACTGTGAAGTTCTCTGGTTTCAGATTTGAGTTATCTTTCTTTTTATTGTCCAATCCACGATAATGTGCTCGGGTGATTTTTTTTGTATGTATATTCCATGATTATTTGAATATCGGACCCCTTCTTGATTAATGGTATATTTTCTGAAAATTTACTAAGTGAAATTATCCTATTGTCAGATTACTTGTGCNTGTCCCTTCCACCTTTATTTCTTTCTTCTGATATTTTCAATTTTTTCAATTGATTAACTTGTTCTCGTCCTGATATAGCTGAAATATTGCTCATTGGACGTTAAACTCTAACTAATCAATCAATCAATCAATCTCTCTTCTGAATAAGAACGAACTGTGAAGTTCTCTGGTTTCAGATTTGAGTTATCTTTCTTTTTATTGTCCAATTCACGATAATGTGCTCGGGTGATTTTTTTTTGTATGTATATTCCATGATTATTTGAATATCGGACCCCTTCTTGATTAATGGTATATTTTCTGAAAATTTACTAAGTGAAATTATCCTATTGTCAGATTACTTGTGCAAAAAGTTAATGATAACTTAATTGCCCAGTATCACATGAGACTTAATTGCCCAGTATTGCCGAGTATCACATGAACCTTAATTGCCCAGCGCACGAGAAGCCTAAAGTCGACACATGAGTTACAAATATCTTCGAGCTGAAGAGAATGAGTAACAAATATCGACGGACTGTAGAGAATGATGTTAATCGTTGAGTTAATACGTCATTTAAGGTGTCTGCAGGGTATTAATTTCCTATTATAGAATTTTGTGAAATTTTCTGTGTAGAAACATAATTGAATTATTGTTAAAAATGTAAAATAAAATTTGTGGGTCATCGTGCATTTAAGCGCAAAATCTGAAATTGAAAATTTCAGGATTTTACATAGAAATGATAGGAAAAATGATTATATGAGAGGGTAGTTTGAAAAATTTATTATAGAATTTTTTCATACTTTGCATGTGTTTAATTATCATTATGTAGTTTACATATAAAAAATAAAAATTAGGGGTCACCGTTAAAATAGGAGAGAAAAATTGCAAAATGTTAATTTCTCTAGTGGTATCTTTGTTAAATTTTATCAAATTGTCTCCCTTGAAGAATTTCTGTGTTCTGGAAATCCAGCAACAGATTGAAAGCTCATGTATTTTAGCTCACGTGTTTGTAACAAAGATGTTATAAAAATGATTAGGAATATAGATTTTAAATACATTTGAACTTTCTTTTCATTTTAAATAACTATTTTGTTAAATTTCTTTATGAATGAAACCTAAATGAACAATTATTAGACAAAAATGGCGGAATAATACCACTGAGACACCTTGAACCTAATATTCACTATTGAGTGAACATTGACAAACTATGTCCTCTATGCTCAAACATTTCAAACGGAAACAACATTGCAATAAATGCTATTACAACAAAGCATTATTATTAGTTTTATTATGATAGGTATGCCACTGAAATTGCCCTAAAACCATTACTAGTAGGATATATATCACATATTATATGTATCCAAATCCTTTCCCCAGCTGGGGGTACTTGTTGCGCTTGATCTTAACAGAAATTATTCTTTTTAAAACCATTACTAGTAGGATATATATCGCATATTATATGTATCCAAATCCTTACCCCAGCTGGGGGTACTTGTTGAGCTTGACCTTAACAGAAACTATTCTTTTTACCATTGAAGATAAGCATTTAAATCAATATTAGCACCAAATAACGCAAATTTTCTGCCACTCTTGTAGTCTCTATACCATAGAGTGGCATACAGTTTAGTTGTTGCATAAGGCCATTCCATTGGTAGTATTACAACTCGTGATACGGACATGTGCAAGTTATCAATGTGTCGGTGAGCACCTTTTGACAATTCTTTCTGTATAAATAACCAATATATGAAACTATATTTATATGTCAATAAACTATTGTTTAATCCACTTTCTATATCCTTTGGTGTTTCAGTTGGCGAGACTAAAAATATTTGAACAACTTGGTTATTTAAGCGAGACCAAATATTTCAACAAATTAGTGATTAAAATAAGATAACTTAATACAACTTATCATTCTAACACAATTTTCACCTGAATACTGAAGTAAACTTAGTAAAAATAGCATTTAAACGTGTCTGTGGCTTCTCCATTTCCGGTTATCAATTGTTCAATTTAAATAAACTATGTGATGCAGTACAACGTGGCCTAAATTGATTGTTATCTTTTATTTATTCTAAAAAAAGTCAAATGATCCTTGGGAAAGTAAAATAGATGATTGAATATTAATATGCTCAAGAATGTCGATGATTCCTTTTAAGAATATTGTAACTGAACAGCTTGTGTCGAAAGATCACCCGATACGAAATTTTCAGTCAAAATTTAGGCCGTTCTAACCGCACCAAGAAGTGACAATAAACTATTTGGTATCACTGTTTACCTTTTTTGCACATCAGTACATGTGCAGGCTGTAGATGAAAATGCATTAATATCATATTTTTCTGTTGTATTTTGAATTATATGTTGTATTCCAATTACATGAATTACAAGGCAGGAGTGCACAAATAGTACCCATACTATTACCTACAAGTTTTATGCTAAACTGCAATGGCATCACCTTGATTTTATTTTCTGTCTGCTTTTTACCGTATAAAATGAAGTTAAATGGTAGGAAATAAAATGATTTTGTTTAGACTATAAAAGAAAAGGTGCGGAGTCTTCTCCGAATTTTTGGAGCAACAAAACTGAACTGACTTGAGCTGGTGTTACAGGTAACAAATTACTGAAGTTACTGTGAATTTATTTTCTGAATATGGCCACTTCGACAACTTATGTCTGATAGAGAACATATTACCAATATGATCTAAATAGAAAGGCCAAAAATCAACTAAGGACAGAGCTAGATGGGCTGATCACTAACTTTACAAAAAGTACAAGTAGTCTGGGCATTTGTTATAAAAATCTCGTACATGCGTGTCCTAATCGTAGTTGTTTACTCTATCTTCAACATTGCCAACTAACAACACTGGATTTATGGCCCAAGTTTCTAATAAATCGCACTGTTTTATTTTGAGCAACTTAAAGTGATATTTTCATTTTTGTGAAACATCGACATACAAGGAAATGCTAGAATAATCGAAGAGCCATTTCTAGTGTCTTTGGACAAGCCATTTTCCATAATATACATAAAATTTAGTCTCGAATTTCACTTAATTATAGAATTCACGTTGCTCTCTCCAGATAAATTTTGATCGATTTCTAGGCCAAGATATTTTATTTTCGGTTGAGATTTAATGTGATCGTTACATTTTACTAATAAGAATTTTCTTTTTCGAACCAAATGTAATAAATTCATTTTTTTTTCAAGATGCAATGAATGTTCGTTATCAAGCTAATTTACATAGCACGGAAAGAGCAAAGGACACAAAATGCTTCCTTGTGGAACCCCACAAGTAATGTTGAGTAGTTCTGACTCAAATCCAAAACTGGGAGGCTTTTTGAAGAGCTATTATGACCATTCCGGTAAATACACCTTCTGATTTTTTATGCTTTAATAGATGGATAATACAAGTGTTAATGTGTTTTGGGCATTTTAAGCTTGGAGGTTAAATGTTTTTGGTTCATTAAACCAGAAGTTAATTGTTGGACCGTTTCTTTGCTCTGTTAAATTTTTACTTTGTGATAACTATTAAAGAAAAAAAAACACTGCTTGCTGTTAATCCGATAAAAATTGTGCTACATGCTTTGTGGTTTGTTGCTGGTTTTGTGGATTTAGATTTACTGTTAACTGTTTCCTGGGAAAGTTTAAGACTGTTTGCCTTTTAAAGTTCCTCATCACTAGCCATATCATCTATATTCATGAAAATATTGATTTTCTAGCTTAAACTTTTCGAAAATTATATTTTAAAAAATAATCCGGACACATCATATTGAATGAATCCAATTTATTTCGTTTTTTTTTTT